>JAURVB010013758.1:0-35895 GCA_033002965.1 Piper betle | reverse complement strand
TTGGGAACAAGTTCAGATGAGCAATATCAATTTACATTACACCTTTTAGAAAATTTGGTTGAAAAACTTGATGAGATTGGGAGTTCATCTTCATTGAGAGTACAAACAAGTAACGAGTCTGTTGAGAGGCAAGTTAGAACTTCAATAGAGCACATTCCCCAAATAGTTATACGTGACCCCTCAGTTGTGTACTAAAGGTCGTCCTAAGAATAGTCAAAGATTGAAGGCAGGATACGAAGTTGCTCAAGCTCAAACAAAAAAAGGATGTGTAGTCTTTGTAACGAGAGAGGTTATTATTGTACTACATCTAAAAAAATTCATAATAATTGTAACAATGATCCCATGCAATAGGATTTTTTGAGCTTATATAATGTATGGTTATAGATGCTGGGAAACATTGTCTTTGTATTTTTTGTGCATTTTGTGGAAATGTAATCGCTTATAATGTTATTAAATGATGATAAATTTTTGACTATTAATTTTGTTTTTAATATCATATCATGTCACTTGGACCACAACCATGATATATCATACATTTTATTGAGTGCTCTGCCAATTTTGAACTAAAGATCCATAACAATTTAAAGTAAACACAAGATGCGTGATAATTTCATTATAAATGAAACATTGCCAATTACACACTAACTGTCAATTTAAAATGTGAACGAAGAAACCATTGTAAGCAACAAGGGAAGTGAAACCACGGCTCATAAGGAAATAAGTTAAAATTGCCTGCATGGCAATATTGGGGACAAAAAGTCCAACTTGCTTCTAGATAAAAGCATGAAGTCCAAGGCCATTTTTCCTCACCAAGGAAAGCCCAGAATACACAAAGGGCTAAGAAGTGCATCTCTAATTTTCTTCTACCAATTTCCCAAAATTTCTCACTTACCAAAACATAAGGTAAAACTTTTTGGTTATTTACAGTCTTAAATTCAATTTTAATTTTATTAAGTTTTATCATCGTGAACACAATACCACATTGGTGAACATTGCTGAAATTAACATCATTTCAAAAATATATCTTTCTTGATGACTAAAGAAAAAGATTCCAACATGGAAAATAACAAAGAACAAAGGAATGAAAAGACTCACCATTTCGCGTCACTCATGTCTAGTATAAAATTCACCTTATTTCCAGTTTTGAAGTCAATAAAATACAGTTGCAAGTTAAGTTGATCATCTGTAAATAAAACATGCAAAGTTAGCCCGTTGTTTTGTGTCAATATCCATCAAAAGGAAACTACTTTGATATATTTGGCAGTAAGAGTAATGTAGTTGAAGGAGGAGCTAACCATGAGAAGAATGGAAAGTAGAATCAATGAGGTTAGGCAAAACATCCAATTTGTCTCTCCGTATTTCATTCAAAACATCCAAGAGGTCTGCCAACAAAAAATTGCTCACCTACGCAGCAATTGCAAATATAATTAGAGCTCTACCTGTCAAAATACCCGAAAGTGCAGACAAAGAAAATACGACAAAGTACCTGAATGTCATGCTTGATGCCACTCCAATGAGGAAACATGTGCTCGCTCTTATGACGGAAAATAAACTCAAATTCAACCAATGCATTTGTATTAGGGAACCTCTGTAGAAAGAAGACATGTCATAGTACAACAAAAAAACGGACTAAATCAATCCATGAATGAAGGCAAACCCACTTTCAGGATGTCTACAACATTCAACATGCAGGAAGAGATTATTTGTGAAGCTGGAGCCAAAGGTATGATAAACCTGATGATAAAACAGGGGAGAAAGAGGAACATTTAATTAAATCCAAAAAGAAAAAGGCATACATATTGATCCAGAAATTGCAGCCACATAGTAGCAAAGTTAAACGAATAAATTATACAATGTCCAGGTTTTAGCCCCAAACAAAAAACATTGCAATTTACCAAATTTCCAACGCAAACATCATAATAGTTCAGAAACTACCATGGACTTTCTTCACAAGGTCGGCATTGATCATATAATTTATCATTTTACAAATTGAATAATACTCAGGTTCTTATTATAAATGAGTCAAATGCAAGAAGGGAAAGCTAAAACCTTTGGAAGTGGAAACCACCATAGCTGAGAACAATGTTCAGGCTGTCATTCTTCTTCTTGACAACACACAATTTCCATGATTGGCCTTGAGCTCAGCGAGCCTCCCGGAGAGGCCATCCTAGTCGACCTTGTCAGCGGCGGGCTTCGCCGGGATGGCGTGGGCGGCGGGCTTTGCCGGGATTCCATGGAAAGACGACGCCTTTGAGGCAGGGGAAGGGATGGGCTTGGTGGAGACGAAGGAAGGGGAGAGGTGAGCTAGGGAAGACAAGGAGAGTAGACCTAGCATCGTTGTCTCCACCGCCATCTCCGCCGCAGCCACCACCGGCGAGCACCGTCTTCCTCTTGAACACTGTCGGCCTCAGCCCCCGCCCCATCCCCTCCAGGCTATGCAGGGTTACTGTTGGGTTTATTCCACATCGGTCGTAGAAGTTATTGGTGACTTGTATATAGGGTAATGAAAAAACTTTATTCATTGAGTTAGCTTTTGGATTAAGAGAGGCCCGTGACACTTATTACAAATTTTCTTTGGTTGTTTAAAGTCTCTTTTGGGGGCCCGAAGGGTCCAACGGTACTTTCGGAGCTTGGGTGGGGGCCCAAAGGGCCCAACATGTGGTATCAGAGCCAAGTTCGAACTTGGTTTGCCTACACCGATTGTTATTGTTTCCTTCATGGGTTCCACCTGATGATTTGAAGAGGAGTTTGCCAGGTGGGTGCCTTCTAATTTAAGGGGAGTATGTCAGATGATGATGGTTTCGGGGCATGCCCGATGTGTGAAGGGGAGTTGTTGGGTTTGTCCCACATCGGTCGTAGAGGTTGTTGGTAACTTGTATATAGATTAATAGGAAAGCCTTATTCCTTGAGCTAGCTTTTGGATTAAGAGAGGCCCGTGACATCTATTGCGAGTTTCCTTTAGTCATTTAAAGTCCTTTTGAGGGCCCGTAAGGTCCAACAGTGGTTTCGGAGCTTGGGTAGCGGCCCAAAGTGCCTAACACTAACCCCGCACGGTGATGGCGGCAAATCCACCACCTCTGAAGACGGGGCAGTGGCCCTTTACGGCGAGAATGCCTGCAACCGTGGTGGAGTAGCGGGCATGACTAATGTCGGGCTCGAGGCTGAAGTCAGAAGGGTTGTGGAGGACATCGTCGTGGAGGAGGCCAGGGCAGCAGACGGTGACCTTGTGAAGCGATGACCACCAGCGCGGTAGTGGAGGGGGCGACGGGGAGGAGGTCTGCGACAGTGGCAAGGATGGAGCGGCACTAGAGAATCACCGTTAATAGCTGAGATGCCAAACGTGAGAAACAGCCAGGGATTTACTTACAGCCATAGCACAACCTCCCTGCCCTATATATATATATATATAGGGTAGCACTATGGTGTGCTGCCCTCTTTGGCAGCGCTATGGTGCACTGCCCTCTTTTGGCAGCGCACCATGTGCTGCCAAATCTGGGTCACTGGATTGAAATCCAGCGGCCCAGATTTCATTGCCCCAAACCCTTTCCCAGACCCGCCCGCCCGCTACCTAGCCGCGGCGGCTTGCCGGACCGCCCGCCCATCCCCGCCCCTCGCCGGCGGTGCCCCCGCCGCGGTCCCCCTCACCCACCACGATGACCCCCGCCACCCCCTGCCTCGCCGGCGCACTCCCCCGGCCCCTCGCCCCTCGGCCGCCCCTTCCAACCCCCCGCTGCCGCGCTATCAGCCCCCCAACCTGCCGCTGCCCGCCACCCTCCCCAAGCGCCGCTCCCTACCCAACCCGTCGCCCCCCTCCCGCCCCGCTGGTGCCCTCCTCCTCCCCCCCCCCCGCCGTAGTGGGGGGGTTGGAAGGGCGCGGCCAAGGGCAAGGGGGAACGAAGGTGGGGGCGCAGCAGCAGGCACTGGCGGGCGAGGGCGCCGGCGGGGCAGGAGGGGGGCGACGGGATGGGGCGCCGCGGCAGGGAGCAGGTAGTGGCGGAGGGGCCACCGCCGGGGGCGGGGGGGGGGCAAGGGTGGTTGAGCGGGCAGACGGGTGGGCGGACGGACAGTCGGGCGGGTGTGCGGGCTGGGAGTGGGTGGGGGTTGGAAGGGCGCGGCCGTGGGCAAGGGGGAATGAGGGTGGGGGGCACAGCGGCAGGCACTGGCGGGGTAGGGCGCTGGCGGGGCAGGAGGGGGGCGACGGGATGGGGCGCCGTGGCGGGGAACAGGTAGTGGCAGAGGGGCCACCGGCGGGGGGGGACGAGGGTGGTCGAGCGGGCTGACGGGCGGGCGGACGGTCGGGTGGGTGTGCTGGCTGGCGGGTCTCAGGCAGGTCTGGGGAGAACTATGAAATCTAGGCCGCTGGATTTCAATCCAGGGGCCCAGATTTGGCCTCGCATGGTGCACTATATATATATATAAAGGAAAGTTATTCTGTGCCGAGCGCAAAAAAATTTTTGCGTCCCCTTAGCGTTAGGGCCATCCGATTACAAGGACGGCCCAAATCTAAAATTTTCTTTTGATTTGGGCCGTTCGATGATAAGGACAGCCCAGATCACATGTTAAAGCAAGTAGATTTGGGCGTCTTTATAATTGGACGGCCCAGATTCGTGGGGCACATAAAATTTTCATGCGCCCGGCACGGAATAACCAACCTTATATATATATATATAAAACGTGAAAATTATAACCCAAGTGCACGTACTGAATCAAGTAATAATAAAAGTGATAAGAAAGTATCGTCCCACGATGAATTAGTATTAGAAATTTTCAATTACCAAAATTAATTTAATTAGTTATACATAAAAAGTAATGAATTGAAAGAGTGATTAAATTATAGATTAAGACTAAACTAATTTAAAATGTAATATTTAAATCAAATATTCAAGAGGACAACCCTAAGATTTTCAATTTCACCTAGTCCTTTATATAATTAAAGTTATAACTTCTACTTATAAATTACATATTTAGATCATTAACCATGGAAGTTAATTATTCATGACATCTCTTAGATTCACTATAAATCACTTACACCCAACTTTTATATTTCTATGAAATTATATCTGTAAAATGATATATTAATCTCTACCTTTAATAGTTACCAAAGACATATGAGTATATCTTTATTTCATATGTAAATCACCCTAAATAGATGAACAAAGATTATTTTATTCAATGACAAATTTAATTTTTCTATCTCTAGACAAAATCAAATTTCTAGATCTAACAATAGATGGCATGGCTATTTCAATGATAGCATTAAGAACAGAATAAAATAAATAATCCAAAAAACTCAATCACATTGATAAATATTAATAACGTATATTAATTCATGCATTAGGTATCATTAGAAATCCTAGAAAATAATTTACCGAATAAAATATTCAACTAAACTCAAGAAATTCATATATGATATGAAAGACATCATTTAAGTACAAAGAAAACTAAATTTAAATAAAGAAAAACTCTTTTTGGGAAAAGTATCTTCTTCTTATTATCCAATTTCTTCGTCGTTCCTTCTCGTCTTTCATGTCGTCACCGAGCCATCTCTAATTTTTAGGATAGCCTCCCCTTCTTTAAAACCCTAATCGAGTTTATAAACGATCCACCAAATATTAGAAATGGTGTCCACCATAAAATCCCAAAATATTGAATCGATGAGTTGCAAGAAGAGTGGACCCCCCACCATGCAAGGTTCCAAGTGAAACAGGTAACTCTTACAGCTCTTAGGTGATATCATACACACACAACTATAAATGTCATCATCACCACTTGCTCAAAACTGTTGTACGTGTAGCAATGTTTGGCTGGTTGGGTGATGTCGTTGTTTATATAAGAACAAATATTTCAAATTAAAATTTGTCACCCCTAACCAATCATTGACGAGTATTTATGGGCATCGCCTGCTATTAGCCACCCATGTTCTTGATAAATAGGGCCTCTCATTTTCAATTTTTTTGGACATATTAGAGCTCTCTGAAAGTTAGGCAAAGGTTAGGTTTAAGAGCTTAGAAAATATGTCCACTAGTTACTGGTCGAGTCGGGTGGCTAGGCATGGGCGGGCTAGTCTTTCTCGATTTGACTTGCACCGGCTGAATTCGGTTTAACCTAGTTGGTTCTGGTGGCTAGACACTTGCACATGCGTGGTGGGCTAGTCTTTCTTAATTCAACTAGTGCAAGCTTGGTTGCAAAAATCGGAATCGGAATCAGAATCGGTTTTCGAGGGAGCCAGAATCAAAATTGTAATCAGTTTAAATCGGACAGGAATAGGTTCGGTTGAATTGGTTTGAATCGATCATATATAATAATTTGACAACGCATAACATAAATATATAAAAATTAGATATTGATGTCATTTTGATATTATTCTGTGTATTATATTTTGTGATATTTTTTTGGATTTTTTAAATTATTTTTGATTAATTATTATTTTTTACTCGAGTCGAAATCTAGTCAACTTTTAATTACGAGAACGCTACTCCCGCTCTTCACACCTGCCTCCCCCGGCGGCCCGCCCCGCCCGTCCCCCTCCTTGCGCATCTACCCTGCCCCGCCACCATAGTCCTGACGGCCCTGCCTCCCCCTCCGGCCCTGCCCAGCCTTGCCAGAGCGAAGGGGCTTCAGCGGCGGCGGAGGGAGAGCAAGGGGCATTTCCATCATTGTAGACTTTGAATTCCTATTTTGCCCATGTATAAATAATTTACATAATATAAAATTAAGGGTATTTTAGTAATTTACACACAACTGATTCAAAACCGATTCCACCCCCCAAATTTGAATCGGATTCGATTTGATGAATTAGTATTTTGCCCAAGGAGGGAACGAGGGTGGGGGGCGCAGCGGTAGGCACTGGCGGGGGAGGGTGCCGGCGGGGTAGGAGGGGGACGACGGCATGGGGAGGGCGGGCGGGCAGACAGGCGGGCGGACGGGCGGGCGGACGGACGGATGGTCAAGCGTGAGTGCGGGCTGGCGTGTCTCAGGCGGGTTTGGGGTGGCCTATGAAATCTGGGCCGCTGGATTTCAATCCGATTACAAGGACGACCCAATTCTAAAATTTTCTTTTGATTTGGGCCGTCCGATGATAAGGTCGGCCCAGATCACATGTTAAAGCAAGTAGATCTGGGCGTCTTTATAATTTGACGGCCCAGATGCGAGGGGCATAGAAAATTTTTTCTGCGCCTGACACGAAATAACCAACCTATATATATATATATATATATATATATATATATATATATATAACGTGAAAATTATAACCCAAGTGCACGTACTGAATCAAGTAATAATAAAAGTGATAAGAAAGTATCGTCCCACGATGAATTAGTATTAGAAATTTTCAATTACCAAAATTAATTTAATAAGTTATACTTAAACAGAAATGAATTGAAAGAGTGTTTAAATTATAGATTAAGGCTAAACTAATTTAAAATGTAATATTTAAATCAAATATTCAAGAGGACAACCCTAAGATTTTCAATTTCACCTAGTACTTTATATAATTAAAGTTATAACTTCTACTTATAAATTACATATTTAGACCATTAACCATGGAAGTTAATTATTCATGACATCTCTTAGATTCACTATAAATCACTTACACCCAACTTTTATATTTTTATGAAATTATGTATGTAAAATGATATATTAATCTCTACCTTTAATAGTTACCCAAGACATATGAGTATATCTTTATCTCATATGTAAATCACCTTAAATAGATGAACAAAGATTATTTTATTTAATGACAAATTTAATTTTTCTATCTCTAGACAAAATGAAATTTCTAGATCTAACAATAGATGGCTATTCTAATGATAGCATTATGAATAGAATAAAATAAATAATCCAAAAAACACAATCACATTGATAAATATTAATAACGTATATTAATTCATGCATTAGGTGCCATTAGAAATCCTAGAAAATAATTTACCCCATAAAATATTCAACTAAACTCAAGAAATTCATATATGATATGGAAGACATCATTTAAGTACAAAGAAAACTAAATTTAAATAAAGAAAAACTCTTTTTGGGAAAAGTATCTTCTTCTTATTATCCAATTTCTTTGTCGTTCCTTCTCGTCTTTCCTGTCGTCACCGAGCCATCTCTAATTTTTAGGATAGCCTCCCCTTCTTTAAAACCTTAATCTAGTTTATAAATGATCCACCAAATATTAGAAATAGTGTCCACCATAAAATCCCAAAATATTGAAAATCTATTTTTTTGCCATCAGCGCTCGAGCGCTCGAGCACTCTGGTCTCGGCCACAATTTCTTCTTAACTGAAGGGCCAGCGCTCGAGCGCCGAAAATCCCAGCACTCGACACTCGGGTTTTGGCCAAAACGCCAAAATCTGCTTTTTCAACCCAATTTTATCCTCAATTTGTCCCGAATTCGTTCCATATAATTTTCTAGCTCTTAAACCTTGTCAGAATAAAATTAATTATCATTTTCTACACCAAAATCACAATAATTTCTCTCTTTATTAATAATACCAAATAAACTCCTAAAATAATAAAATTAAAGAAAAAAATTCCTCGAAACATAACAAAAACTCACTATGAAATGCACAAGCTAATAACTCTTTTACAAGAGTTATTAATGTGTGTCTATATATATTCGAGTTAATGTTATATTTGTCATTCAAGCACTGAGAATTGTCCTTCCTAGTACCTCTTTATAAATTATATCTCGTCCTCGGTACCTTTTTACCTATTTGATACTCGATTCGCATCTCATTTTTACTTTCTGAAAGAATCGCTTCTTCGCTTGTGAGTAAATATATATATGACATCCTTTATCACTAATTGCCTCTGCCGTCATGAAAAGTGCTGACGAAGGATTGGCTCGAAGAAGATCTTTGTAAATTTTGCTCGATGAAGGTCTGAGAAATCATGTTTGCTACTCGAGTTGGTATTGGAAACTTATCATTCTAAATTGTTTCCACACTTTTTGTTTCCATTTTACTTTAGAGTTGGGATTTATATTTCCTTTTTTATTTTTTTATTTTTATTTTATAAACAAATGAGTTCTAGACTAACCCAAGATATTTCATGTAATATATATATATATATATATATATATATATATATATATATATTTCTGAATTAATGGTATAAGCACCGGGAATTACCCTCCTAAGTACCTCTTTAAAAATTATATCTCGTCCTCGGCGCCTTTTAGCCTATTTGTTACTCGATTCACTTCTCATTTTTAATTATTGAAAGAACCGCTTCATCACTTGTGAGTAAATATATTTGACATCCTTTATCACTTGTATTTTTTTCTTATTATTATTATATGTATGTATGTATGTATATGTATATATGTATATATATATATATATATATATGTAAAGGAAATATCTTGGGTTAGTCTAGAACTCATTTGTTTATAAAACAAAAAATTAAAAATTAAAAATGGGAAATATAAATCCCAACTCTAAAGTAAAGGAAACAAAAGTGAGTAAAAAATTTAGAAGGACAAGTCTCCACTACCAACTCCGGTAGCAAATATGAACCTTCATCGAGCAAAACGTACGAGGATCTTCTTCGAACCAATCCTTCTTAGGCACTTTTAAGGTTGGAAGAGGCAATTAGTAGGAATTATCACGGCGAGTAAGAACATAGTCGATGTTAAAATGTGGATAGCGAAGAGAATGGTCCTGCTTCGTCGGAGGTGGGAAAAGTGATGGGGATGGGAGGCATTCGTGGGCTCTACACAAAGCCTTGGACGAAAAATTAAATGGGCCGTATTTATTAGTAGAGCCCACTATAAATCTTTAGTGTGATTAGGCCGGGGTAGCTACAGGTGGGCTCCATACAAAGTCCATGGCTACAAAATAAATGGCAATGATTCTTATAGCCCACCGTATTGTTTTAGCTTGATTAAGTCATTTTCAACACAGTTCTATTTAAAAACCTCTTCCTCAAACTTTACCAAATAAAGACAATAATATTTTGTCTGTTCAAACTAGTTATATAATAATATACGAGTTGTTAATTTAACATAATATAAAAATATTAAATATCTCATTAATAACGGAAAATACAAGATAATAAAATTCCATAAATTATTATTATATGTACAACTCAAGGACCCAATGAAACCCAAAAAGATAAACAAGGTCAAAGACTAAAATCCCCATATCCCAAGTACCCCGTAAAAACTCCACCTTTCTTCCCAAAACAAAAAGGAGAAATTAGGGCTCCCAATTTCTCCCCATATCCCAAGTCTTTGATTTCCTATTACGTTACGCATATCATCCCTATTCCTCTTCTTCCCCCGATTTATCCGGCGATTTCTTCGCTCGCGTTTTGATGGCCGATAAGGTCCGGTCGTCTCCGTCGGCGGCGGTCGGCGTGGTCGGCGTCGGGATGCCGGCGCTCGAAGCGCTGCAGCAGCAGCACCGGAAGGCGGAGGCGGAGGACGACGCCGAGTTCCGGCGCGGGCTTGACGAGCTTGTGAGGGCGTCGTGCAGCGGGACGGCAGCGGCGGAGAGGGAGGGGGACGGACGATGAGGAGGCGGCGGCGGAGGGGGTGGTGAGGCGGCGGCGGAGGGTGAATAGGGGCGGGGAGGACGAGGACGGGATGGGGGAGACGTCGGCCGCGGCGGTCGTCGTCGAGGATCATGGGTCGGTTGAATTTCATTTTTTTATTTTTATTTTTTTATTTCGTAAACAAACTAGTTCTAGACTATTTCCTGATGCATACATAAATACATATATATATATATATATATATATACATATGTATATATATATATATATACACACACACGTATCCTAGTTAATGTTGTATTTGTCATCCAAGCACTGGTAATTGCCCTTCTAAGTACCTTTTTATAAATTATACATCATCCTCGGCTCCTTTTTACTTGTTTGTTACCCGATTCACTGAAAGAACAGCTTCATCGCTTGTGAGTAAATATATTTAACATGCTTTATGTTTGTATTTTTTGCCACCGTTTGTCTATGAATGGAATCTCTATGCTGATAGCTGCTTCTATATATATCATTGACACCAATTTGTTCTGTTTTGTCGCCTCACAACATTCGTGCCAAAATGTAGAGAAATATATATATAGCCAAGAACAAACAAGGGTTGAATCTATAAACATGAATTGTCATGTAAGTTCATCGATTGTAGGATCATGGCCTTGTTAGGATCCAGTTAGTGAAGAATCTTCTCAATTCTATGTAAACCTTCTGTGTTAGATCATTGTCTCGTGTGTCTCATGCACGAATTTGGGTTCTCAATTCTTAATCTTTCAAACTCTGGACATTAAGGCATATTGGCTGTTATGCAGGTTTAAGCATAAATTCTTGTCAATGGAGGAAGCATGGACACTCCAAGATCTTGTCGGCCTTCTTCCCCAACGTATCCTGAACCCTGCCGATTCCATTCGATGTGCAGCAGTCTGCCAAGTTTGGAAGTCTAGTTTTTGGAAGATAATTCTCGAGTAGGGCCTTGGTTGATGTTGGCCGAGAGAAAAGACACTGATGTCAGGGATTTCTATAATATCATGAATGAAAAGATTTTGAGCATTAGTCTTCCAGAGTCTTACCTGAGGAATTTCTACGGGACGCCATATGGTTGGATATTCACGGTGGGTATGGACTTGGCAATACATCTTTTGCATCCTTTGTCAAGGATTCGTATTCTATTACCTGCTGCCGATACTTTCTTCACTGAGAAAGCTCTTGAAAACAAAATTTGGATGAGAATGGTATTCATACACAGAGTTTGCTTGTCAGCGGATCCAACTACGGACAGTTGTGTGATTATGGTCGTTCACGGTCAATGTAAAAGGTTGGCTTTTGCCAGAATAGGTGATAACACATGGACCGACATTGTACACCCTCATTATATGCGCTTTAAAGACATTATCTTCTTCAAAGGCATGTTCTATGCCATCAGTGCGCATAGAGGAGTGGTTGTTGCTTGTGACGTTGACTCACCCAAGCTAGAAGCTACTGCAGTAGCTGCCCTTCCTCCTCGTTCGGATAATCTGGCTTGGGACTTTGTCGGTTTATATTTGGTTGAATCTTGTGGAGAATTGCTTGTAGTTGTAAGATCTTTGGTTAGAATATGGAGGAAAACTCTATATAAGCCCCTAAAAAGTTATCATACTTGCAATTTTGAGGTGTATAGGATGGAGCAAACTGATGGTAAAGACCGAGAGATAAAATTGGCAAAGGTGCTGGATTTGGGTGATTCTGCCTTATTTCTAGGTCGGAGTTCCTCGATGTCTCTTTCTACCAAGAAATACCATGGAATAAGGTCGAACTGTATATACTTCACTGATGATGATTGTGAGTTTTTAAACGAAGAGGTGGAGGTGACCAAGGTGTATTTTGCTTAAAAGATGGGGTGATTGAGCGGCATTACCCGGGCACCTCTCTTTCCCGGTATGCTCCACCAACTTGGATCACATTTCTTCCATTTTCTTTAGGTTGATTTTTCCCCCATCCATTAAGGTCACATTTTCTCAATTTTCTTCATTTTTTTATAGGTAGAGTTTGAATGGCTCCAAACGCTAATGTTGATGTGGTCATAATTTAATAGTTTTGGTTCATTTTAAGTTTCTCCCTTTTCATTTTTATTTTCATGTCATTTAAATCTCGGTGTTATCAAATTTGGGTTAGAATTAAGGTATAAAGAACAAATAATTTAATCATTTATCTATTATCTATTATTATATATTAAATGGGAAACTTATATTTATTAGTGACCTCTTTTTTTGTGGTTCTTATTTAAAATTTTTAGTATTTATTGGTTCAAGTTTTCTGAAACTATTGGGACAATATTTTAGACAAAAGGATGGGAGGGGTTGTGAAATTTTACAATCGAGACCTTACGCCACTTTGGTCTAGAACCCAAACCCGTAGATTAAAACTTCATTGAATAATTAAAAATATAACAAGCATGTAATATTTAATAGATAATTAACTGAAATGAGCCGTCTATTATGACATATTAAATATTAGTTTCAAATAATTGCATCTTTTAGTATCCTTTTTATTTTTGTACGAAACAATGCATAAGAGTATTTCTATTACGAGCCATACCACCTTTTGCGTATGTACAACATTAGTGATACAAAGTGTTTCTTTGTAAAAGGATACCCTTTTTAGAAAGGGTGCTCTTATGGAAAGGATATATTTTTTGGCTTTTAATAACTTTTCAAAAAGGTTATATATAAAAGTTAGAATTACTTTTATATATACTTGAAACTTCTCACCGCTCTTACCTTTAAGGCATTAATCAAATCACAGGTTTAACTGATTAACACTACGACAATATTGTTGTCCTTGATCATAAACTCTCTACTTTATACTTCACGTAATTAAATGTTGTTTTTAACCTTTTGTTTTTAACCTTTTAAAAGTACGAATAAATTTATTACCATATTGAAATATAAAACATCTTACGAAGATAATTGAATAAATATATTGCTATGCATTAAATTTTGAGGCGTAACATATAACTACATTAATATTACATTGAATAAATACATTAATCAATGTGTCATAAATCAATACATTGATATGATCTATATACCATGTATTGAATTTTTTCATGAAATTTTTCTAATGTAATTACGATGTCAAAGTTAATAGAAAAGAAAAATAAAAAATGTGAATTAGTACGTTTGAGGAAAATATTAATAATAAAAATTTACTATTTTGGAAAAGAAAGTAGTAAAATATTTTATAAATATTACAATTTTCCCACCTTAGGAAAGGAAAACTTTCTCCTTATAATCAATAATCTTTAAGGGCTTCTCAGTGTGAGACATGTCCTCTTAAGGCTTCATCTTGTCATAATTGATTATATGAGATTTGAAATTTAAATATTTTTAATTTGGAAAGGCAAAACACATCATGAGCTAATGTAAGGTTTAGTGACAAAACTAACCTCGAGTCATTTCTCCTCTCTTTTAGATCTCAAAAAGTCCAATGAATCTTAGACTTAACTTCCCAAATTTGTCAAATCTCCTGACTTCAATTATTGGAAAAATCTTTGGCAAGTCTCCAAACTTTTGAACTTGATCTATCTCCTCTTTGCATCTGGATAGGCCTTTGCCTATCTTGAGTTTCCTTCTTGCTCCTGTATATTAACTCCACCTGTTTAACTATATCTCAATCAATTCTAGATCACTCAAGACTGGATCCCTTGAATTCAACCAAAATCATGACGATCTACTAGGCACGAGACTCACAAGGGGCTCGGCCCTAAACCTAATTAGACTCCTCACGATCGAAAACCAAAAATAAAAGCCCCAGTGAAGTAGCATCCAATTAAGTCGAAGGAACACAAAACCCCGGATGAAAGATTAAAGGGGCCATATTTATTAGTGGAGCCCACTATGAATCTTTAGTTTGATTAGGCCGGAGTAGTCATAGGTGGGCTCTACACAAAGTCCACAACTGAAAAATAAATGGCAGTGATTCTTCTAGCCCAAAATGTTGTTTTAGATTAATTAAGTCATTTCCAACACAATTCCATTTAAAAACCTCTTCCTCGAACTTTAACAATAGAGAGAATACTATTTTAGGCAGCAGGCAGAGAGGGAGCAGGACAAGCACTAGCCGGAGCACGTTCGCAGGGACAGGCTTAGGGGAGGCTGGCGGTCATTGACTTGCTTGTGAGGATTGAGAGAGAGAGGCAAAGGGAGTTGGAGGTGTTGTTGGAGCACAGGGCTGTTTCTGAGTTCGCTCATCGAAATCGTATAAAGGCCAATGAGGATTGACGTGAAGAGGCTTTTGTTGTTCATTTGCAATTTATGATTTGTAGAAGCATCACCTGTTACTGGTTTGAATGTCATGTTTTAGATTATTTGGATGGTGTTCTCTTTTATTGCTCATTTGCGATTTACAGTTACAGCTCACAAGTTGTGGTAGTATCACTTGTTACCGGTATGAGTATGTTTTAGGCATTTCAATAGTGTTTTATTCTTGTTCATTTGCATTTTACAGTTATAACATACAATTTGTGGAAGTATCACTCGGTACCGGTATGAGTATGTTTTAGGTATTCCAATTTTGTTTATGATTATTCATTTGAGATTTAGAGTTATAACTTACAATTTGTGGAAATGTCACTTGTTTCTAGTATGAAATATTATGGTTACTGGAATTTTCTATCATTATTGTTCGCTTAAACTTACAGTTTTTGGAAGTTTTATTTGTTAGTGATTTGAAAATCTTTTATGAACAGTTAACAATTTGTGGTAGTATCATTTATTATGGGTTTGAATTAGTATGGCATGTTTGAATTGTGTTCCATCATTGTTCATTTACAATTTTCAATCCGTATTGGTCACTGGGTTGAATATGTGACTTCAAATGAATTGGATTTTTGGTAGAAGTAAAACTCAAAGTTCGTTTGGGGTTTCATTTGCATCTCATATGGAAAGACATAGTACTGAAATTGATTATGTAGTTGCTAGTCTCATCTTGGATTTAAATTATTGGTGCGCAAGTGCAGCATTCTCAATCTTTTTTCTTATGAAATATAGAAATTTTAATGCCAGTTTTTATTCAGTCACTACTTCGGGTTAGATTCTTGCGCAATAAAAGAGTTGTTGTGGAGGAGAGGCCCCCATCAGTGGCTGCAACGGAATTGGGTTAGTTGACGCAAATACACACGGTTTCTGGTCTGAAGTTAGCTATTCTATATTACTGCTTTCATCCATCTCATCGGGGAACTATTATAATTCTGAATATGAAGTTCTTCTTTGGGCTTTGCACTAATAAAGCATGTCGTTGTGATGTTGTAGTGTTTGTTTTATTTTATAAATTTTTTTCTATTTTATGGATTTTTAAGGATTTATTTCGAGTTAATTATTATTATTGACTCGGACGCAGTTGAGTCGACTCGAGTCAAATCTTATTTACGATATTGCCATCGCTCAAACCCCCCAACCCTTTTTCTCTTCCCCGTCCAAACCCTTGCCGCGCCGCCCCTGTTTCGTCGCCGCCGCCGCCGCTGACGTCGCCCTGCCCCCGACCAGGCCCCGCCGCGGCCCCGAGCAATCAATTTTTTATCAATTTATCGGTTCTTTTCCATGCCATAAACTCTCCATTAACATCAATGGAATCAGAAACGCCAATATGTAAAGGAGAAGTTATAGATCCATCAATAAAACCAATACAATTCTGTGATTCGATCAAGTTTAGAATCTGAGATTCCCATAGCAAAAAATTCTTTGAATTCAACCGAATTGTTACAAACAAAGGAGCATGAACATAAATTGGATATGGATAACGAAGTGCATTGTTTAAAAACACAGCATTTGATGTTGATGATTGACCTGAATTTCCAAACATTGTTTGCCATTGAAGCTGTAACAATGGATCAACAGGAAACCTCGACAAATCAGGTAACATTGACGAAGTGTTTTGATCAGAAGTACTTCCTCTCTGATTATCATGAGTGAAAGTATCAACTCAATCATTTGCCATTACTACCTTGTGTATCCAAATTAATGCAAACAGCTCAAATAAAGCAATCTGACGAATTAGGAACTGTGAATTTGAATCAACACAAACAGTAAAGATTTGTCACACAGAACAATAAGAGTTCAATCAGATTAGGAGAGTAAGAACGCCAAACCCTCTCAAAACTTCCTTTCTTGTGTAACTCTGATCTTCCACACCAAAGGATCACCAACGGAAGCAAAAACAATAGGTTTCCACTGCGATGATGATGCCGGCGTAGTAAAAACACAGAAGCATTTGGGAACAACAAATGATCAAATTGCTATCGCAAAACCCTTGTATTGCTCTGATACCATGTTAAGAATTGTGTAAAAGATGCTTTCAATATTGACATTAAGCCTTTATATGTCCACAATTAGGAACATTCTAGAAAGCTTGTGTAACAAGCAAGGCAGAGGAAAACATGGGAAATAGACGTTACTATAGTAACACTCGAAAAAACAGAAAAGTTACATCAGTTTCAATCTCTACACATTTTCATCTCTAATATCTCTAATATAGGGAGGAACCAAAAGAGTTTCCAAAAGCTTTAGATTGATACTGAAGGTCTTTAGTACAGTCTTTCAAACTCACACTTCACTCTAAGACATTCTTACTTCACTCTTATACAAAATACAAACATTCAAACCAAACCTGATACGTATAAGTATATGTAGATACAAATATGTATAGGTAGTACAAACAGTTACGGTAGAGGTTTTAAGATTGGGAATGTTACTGTAGACTCAGGAACTTTTACTGTAGAAATGACACTTCGATTCTATGCAAACACATATACAGGGAAGAGATCAGACTTCTGACACAGGGGTTTAGAAAAATTTAAAAAGATGGAGAGAGAATTGACAAACTCTTTGAAAACCTTGAAGAAGATTTAAGGAGCGACAAAGGAAGAACTTAGGAGGGACTTGAAGAAGGACGGGGAAGAACTGAAGAACGACTGAGGAAGGACTGAAGAACGACTGAGGAAGGTCTGAACTTGGAGAAAACTTAGAGAGAACTCAGAGAATTGGAAAGAATACTTGGGAAATTTTTCGTATGCTTCCCACTTAGCTAGGCTTCTCTTCGGGGATTGTCCGCTTTCCGCGGGTCGGGTCTTACGATTCTTCACATGCCGCGCAAAAAAAATTATACAAGGTAGAAAATAAAATATGGTAAAAGATGAATAAATATTCAAGATTTTTATATAGTTTTTTAGGATTCAAATTTGAATTTTTAAGTTAGTCCAAGGTGAGATTGATACTCATAATTCACTATTTTTTATAAATTTTACAAGTAGATTCTATTGCCATTAAATAAATTTATCTTTGATAATTTGACTCTGATGCCTTAGTTCTTTCTAGTCTTTAAATCTTTAAAATAACTTTACCACTGTGTCCAGAGTGTCTAAAAATGGTGGGATACAAAGTTTTGCCTTGATCCCAAGTCTAGAAGGCCTTCAAATAATTTTAAGATTTTTAATGGGCTAAACCGGACCACTTCGGGTTGGTTCAAAATAAATAAATTCTGGACCGGGCCGGCTGGTGTGCGCAGGTACTGGGACGATATTGAGTGCGCCTAGATACAGTTGGCGGACGGTGCACCAATTCAAGTCCAGGTCGTGGGCGGGTCACGGACACAGTCAAGGGTCCATATCTGTCACGGGTCTGCAGGTAACTAATTGGTCACGGATTTTCTGATCTTGCGGCGCGGCAGAGGTAAACGGGCACGACGGACCCGACTACACTGTGACGCGGTGGCGACTTTTGAAGGCTCCGGCGGCGGCTTTTCCGGCAATGGTGGCAAGGTACGATCGCCCAGATCGATAGTCCTTAGGATGGGGAATGTCTTTGAGGTGGCAAGACGGTCGATGGAGGCTCCGGTCGTCCGGACGGAGGCCGGAAAGTTGGTCCCTTTTCTGCACTTATTTGCTTCGCTGCTCCGATCGGCCACTTTCAGGATTTTTTCCAGTGACTGTAGCGGCGAAATTTGGAGGGACTCAGTACTTGATTTGTAGATCAATCCTTAGTCTTCATTTTTTACCTCAAAGAATGGCCGGGAACGACCGGCGGTGGTCGGAAAAAATCCGCAAAGTACACTGTTTGCTGCCGCTTCGTGCTCTATTTTCTCCCTTTTCCGGTGGGTAACTTCCGGATAAAATTCCCGCGACAACGACTTCGAACTCCGGTTGGGCCGGGAACGACCGGCGTTGGTCGGGAAAAATCCACGAACTCAACACTTCGCAGCAGCTTTCCTCTGTTTTTCCTTCTCCGGTGTGTCACTTCCTGAATTTTTTCCGGCGATTGCTGCCACGAAATCCGCAATCCTCGATTTGGGTTTGTATATTACTCTTCCATCTTCACGCTGGACACCACGACAAAGCCGGGGACGACCGGCGTTGGTGGGAAAAAACCGTGAAGTTGCCACTTTGCTAATGTCGCGCTGCTCCGATGGGCTACTTTTGGGCGGTTTTCCGGCGACTGGTGTCTCTTCCGGCGGCTTATCTCGACTCGGATTCGTTGAAGGTGTGGAGGAGAGTCCGTTGGCAGTCTCGGTCTGCCAATCAGCGGCCTGGGCTCGTCGGACGGAAGACTGCAACTTGGCGGCTTGATGGAGCTTCACATCCCCGGCCAGCACTTTCTCGAAGCTTTTCCAGCGACGGCGGGCTTCTCTGGCGGGGATCTCCTGCTGGGTTGCGTCGGGGGTACTTCACACTCCACGCTGGTGGTCTTGGGGATAGCCGGAGGTCGTGATCGGGCGAGGGCTCCTCCCCTTCTCTCTTCATCTCTTCTCTTCTGACGTGCAATACGAATCCCAGCAAAGATAAAAACAAAAACTCCTATTAGATATGCTGCGGTACCGCAGCTCTTCTTCCTGGTCGGCAAAACAGCAATAGCGTGGGGGTTCTTCTTTCCTTATGGGCAGAAACAATAAGGTGGGGGGTCGCTAGAAAAGTTCTCCCGAGGGGCTCCTCCCCTTCTTCTATTGTTCTTCTGTACGCTTTCGCTTTCTTTCGAGCCCCTCTTTCTTCACTATTGTGACGCTTTTATAAAATTTTTATCACGTGTACTGTTTTTTATGACGGCACTAAATCTTAACCTGTCCATCGAATCCTCACTTGTTTAACTATTTCTGCTCCAAAAATTTTCTATTTTTCTTTATCTCGTCCTTTTTATATGGAGAGGCTAATTTATGGATGGTAAAAATTTGTGTACGTAAATTATTGGACTCGAATAAAGGCAAATATATTCATATTTATGCCCGTTCAACTTCCTTCTTTACACAGGGGAGAAAGTAACCGGCATAGCAAGTAAACAGGAACCGGTAACCGGATGACGTATTCACTAATTATGTGGCACCAGATGTGGGGTCCACTTCGACTTGGCAACCACTCTGGTGGATGACGTGGCAGATGATGTTATGGGTACAGTGGCAACAACGGAGGAGAATACTGTGGCTGATGATGAATGTGCTGAGTTAGCCAAATGAGTTGGAGTAGGCACGGGGAAGGAGAATCCTTGATTGCAGGGTAATGAAATGCACCATGGCCCTCTTGTCCACAGCATAAGCAAGTGATTCGAGGAATTGGAGAATTCATGCAAGAGAGACAGGAGTGGCCAATATTACCGCAATTGTTACATTGTAAATCACTCCAGCTTTCATCAGGAGGTTGACCATAACCACCAAGAGCAGGAGATTCTGGTAAGGAAGATAACACCCTTTCCATATCTTGTTGGCTCATCTGTATTGGAGGCTACGGTGTATCAAAATCGTGTCTTGGAAGACCATATTGGTTGAGCATATGGGCTATTCTGGTGGCTTCCGTATCATTAAGATTTGGATTTCTGATTTTTACCTGCAAAAATGATTTCTGAATATTAGCAAGCAGTGCCGGTGGGTACACTGCAGAGGACTCGGACGCAAAGAGCAAAACGTTTAGGCCTTGGTTATGGAAGAGAAGCAAGTGAAATGGAGGCGGTATACCTATCTCACCATCTAATATAAATTTTGTGAACAAGTAAAGGGATTAAGAGATCAAGACTTTCCTGATAGTGAAAACTGAAACACCAGGAGAGAATCCGGGAATTTTATAATAATAAAGGAATAAAAAGAAAGAGTTTCTTAAAGAGTTATCAATTCTTTCAGAAAAACTATGATACTGTTTCTTTTAATAAGGAGGTAAGAAATTGAGTTCTGGTCCAAACTCAACAAGCCAGGAAGTAAACCATGAAGGAAATTTAGTGAGTTTAGGCAAGTCTATACGAACAAATCAGGAATGGTGACTGGAAGTATTTTCATATAGTAGGACTCTATCGAATGCATCAATATATTCCTAGTAATTATATTCTATAGGAAATAAACCAGGAAGAGGAATAATATTTAAAAAATTCCTCTTCCATACTTATAACTTTACATATAATAATTTTATTGTATGAGATGCATGTTTCATAAATCTCTAGATATTTAATTTGATGAGCTTCCCCCTGAACTTATGAGTGAACATGTAAGAAAGAGTGTCTTGTAGGATAAGTTCATAAAAGTATCTGGGTTTGTTTGTGACAACTGGAAAATGAGTAAACTGGGGAAGCAACCTAGAAGCTATATCAGAAGGGTCTTGATGTTGTAGGCTTTCAGGAGATTGGTCTAAATAGCAAACATGCAAAGTTTGAGGTTTTTCAATATAAGGGCTCAAATTTCTATGAGAGGCTTTTGAAGAAGTAGGTTTCTCATCATTTGCACAACAAGGGTAATTTTTGTAAAAATATGGCAATATCATAGGAGCTTTGCCTTTATCTGTCATGTTTCCCCCTGCAAAAATTCATAAGTGAGAAAGTCAAGAAGAGAATTGGTATCACCTTTAAGATATTCAATATCAAAATCAAATATAGCAAGTAATGTTTGCCATCGAGCAAAAATATGTTTAGAAGCTAAATTTTTTACGTCCTTTTCTAGGATGAATTTTGCAGCTTTGCAATCAATACGTAATAAAATTTTTTATTTAAAAGATTATCTTGAAATTTTAAAACATAATTTACTATACTAAGCATTTCTTTTTTAATAGTTGAATACTTCTTCTGTGTATCATTCCATATTCCAGAATGATATCTTATTACTACATCTTTATTATTATAATCTTGTTTAAGTATTTCCCCATATCCCAAATCTGAGGCATTAGTCTCAACAATTTTAAGTTTATTAGGATCAAGTAAACTAAGACAAGGTATATTTTTGATTTTTTGTTTAATACGTTGTGCAACTCTAGTATGTTCTATAGTCCATGGCAATGGGTTTTTCTTTAATCTTTGCCATAATAGCTTACAATCTTTAGCTAATTCTTTATTAAAATCAGAAACATAATTAAGACTTCCTAAAAATCTTTGCAATTGAGTTTTATCTAATATTTCATAAGGGAACTTAGAAGAAAATTTTATAACTCTCTGAATAGGTCTAATATAAACCTTTTCTATATCATGACCTAGAAATTTAATCTTATTTTGTACTAATACCATTTTCTTTTTTGATAAAACTATTCCATTATGTTTTACAATTTTATAAAATTTATTTAAATGTTTAAAGTGTTGATCATTATTATTAGAATAGATCAACACATCATCTATATAGACAATAATAAAACTGACACAAGGATTAAATATATCATTCATGATCTTTTGAAGTTCAGAAGGGGCATTTTTAAGACCAAAGGCCATTACGTTCTATTCATGTTGCCCAAATGGTACATTAAAGACAGTTTTATATCTATCTCTCTCATTTATCTGAATTTGCCAAAATCTAGATTTTAAATCAAACTTACTAAATACTTGTGTTTCATATAATCTTTTTAAAAGTTTTTGTATTAGGGATTGGGTATCTAATCCATCTTAATACTTTATTTAAAGGTTTATAATTTATTACTAAACCTTGGAGCACCTCTTTCAATTTCTGACGCTTTATACACATAAAAGGCAGAACATGACCAAGGGGATTTACTTTCTCTTATTAATTTAGTTTGTAGTAATGTTTTAATTTCATTTTGAGAGTATTCAATCAATTCTTTACTCATCTAAATTGGTCAAGCTTTAGTAGGAATTTGTGACTCATGAAATCTATCAATATAAGGTAAAGAAACTTCATGTTTCTTCCTTTCCCAGAATATAGTTAGCAAATCATTACACAATTCTGTTTCAAATAATTTTCTCATATTATTTATTCTATTTTAAATATCATTAGAGTTTAATTTGTTTTCTAATGTTAAACTTCTAATTTCATCTTTTAAATAATTTATTTGATTAATTTTATACAATGAATTTTCTTTTAAAGTAGAAACTAAAGTTTTTCTCTTAGGGAATTCTAATTTAAATGTAATATCTTCTCCTTTAATATTAGTATGTATTCCTATATCATATATATAGAATGGTTCAATTAATGCAGTAAAAGGGTTTCCTAAGATGACTTCCGTTCCTACATCTTGTACTAATATAAAGGTTAAATATAAACATGTATTATCTATGCATACTCCTGCATTTGATAATTTATATTTTATTTTTAATATTTGGTCATTAGTTGTCGACAAAGATTGCTTAGTTTTTTCATAATATTTAGTTGGAATTAATCCTTTTTGGATTATATTTCTATCGGTACCTGTATCTACTAATGCCAATGTTTCTAATGTAAATTCTTTATTTATTATTATTTTAAGTCTTAAAATATATTTTCTGGTAATAGTTTGTTCTATTATATTTAAATAATCTATATTTTCATCTTTTGATTTAGATGTTTCTCCAATTTGTAATTCTAAATCTTCCATTATCTCCAAATTATTTTCTTCATAATCATCATTATCTACTTCTTTGACTAATTCTAATACTTCTATTCTTTTTCGTAATTGTTTTACTTTTTCTTTTAATTTATTTATTTCATGTTTTAGATCATTTAAAGTTATAGGTTTTTTTCATTCTATCTAAAACTTCCGTCATAGTATATGATGGATTAACTACTGCTTCCATCTTAGGTTTTAATTTTTCTCTTTATTAGCTTCTATGACTTTTTCTATTAGGTTTCTTTTTTGTTCTTTATCAAGTACGAAGTCTATTATATCTAATAAGAGAGATTCTTGAGCAGTAATCATATTAATACTTAATTTATTTAGATCAGTATCCTATTATATTCTTCGCAATTACAATTATCTGAATTAGAAGTATTGTTACTATATTCTTCATTAGAGTCATCTATTAACAAAGCTTCATATTCAGAAGTATCACTTGAATTATCTAATTTGTCTATTAATGAGAATAAACTTTCTTTTATTTCATCAAAAATATCTAATTCTCTTATCTTTTTTCTTACTCTACATTGGTTTCTTGTGTGACCTGTTTCACCACAATCCTAACATATAATCGGTTTAGAAGTACTAGGTTTATTTTTTCCCTTACTAGTCTTTTTAGGTCTTATTACCTTTTAATCTTTTTTCACTATATTTTTTCTTTTTCCTTCGATAAGTAATAAAGGGTTTTCTTGTTTTAGATTTTAGTTTAGAATTAGGAGGTTTTGGGTAAACATTTGTTCCAAAGTGTTGACAAAATTTTCCCAATTCTTTTACCTAAAAGTCTTTGTTTCTTTAATTGATTTTTTAAATTTAAATCATTGCATAGACTCCCTTCAGTTACTACGTCACTAATTAATTTTCCATATGTAAAATTACTATATGGAATTATTCCATTATTTTGTTCTCTAATCTTTCTCCTAACTCTATCTGCAAATAGATTCGGTAATCCAGAGATAAACCTTTCTTTCCAAAAATCTAGATTGGAATCATCTCTTTGGAAGAGTAAAGATAAAAATATATTTTTATACCATCTAAAATGCGTTAATGTTGGACATATAAGATTCATGATTAATTCTTGAGATCGTTCTTTTAATGAGTTTACATCACCTACGAAATGATATAAAATTGTAGATATTAAAGTGTAAATTGAATCTTCTTTTAACTGATTTGTATTAGGATCTAACTTAATAGAGTTCATAATCTCTATTTTTTGTGGATGGGTTAAATGGTGATCCTACCAACCTTTTAACTGTCCTGAAAATCCTGTGGTTATGAACTCGGCTATTTGTCTATTACTATTATCATAAGTTCTACATATAGTAGAATACATTAACATATTATGTAAAGTTGTTATTATTTAATATTCTGACTAACCGTCAATATTCCATTCATATATAGTCTTACTATTATAACATAGAGCAGAACCAAATGAATTTTCCTCAAATAATATTGAAGCAGGAGTGGGTCTTGAATAATAATTTCTGCTAGTAGGTAAAGGTGTATGAACCGATGGTTTGACCATTTCTATTTTTTCACTAAACTGACTAATTAAACTTTCTATATTATCTGATTCACTTATTACTTTAATTGAATCATTTATTTTTAAAGTTCCTAATTTTTTAGTTAACTTTTCTATAAATTCTTCATTTAATGGAGTTCTTGTTTTAAATTTATTAGATAATAGAGGTGGCTTAATTAAGATAGGTTTTAAATTATTATTATTTATTTTCACTTTTCCTTTCTCACGAGGAAACCAAGTTTCTTTGAGATGAGAAAGTTGTGAAGCAATAGTTTGCAGATGTAAATGAGTATAATTATTTTGTTTCATAATTACAGCTATATCTTCATTTTTATTATATATTTTTACAAATGAAGTAGTTTCTATATTACCGTACTTAATATTTCCTACAGGAGGATGTTTACTTGTAATAGTTTTTTCTTCAATAGTAACCCAAGTCCTTGTTTCTTTATTTACTAAAATTTTTGGAGAAACTAATTGTTTAAACCATTGTTTAAATGGTATTTCATATCCTAATTTCTTCAAATGTTCATAATATTTTTCTTTATATTTTTTAATTGGTCATTATTAAAAGTTTGAAAATACCAATTCCTAAATTTTTTATTTCTTGGTTGCACAAATTTTTTAGAACATTTATGCCTATTGGGTTCATATTTAGTCATATTAATTCTAAATTCCATTTCTGAAGAACTTGGTTCGTTTGTGTATAAACCATGTGGAATTTGTTGCTCTGAAAATATTATACCTGCTATATTTGAACTGGAAGCATTATTTTCTTTAGTAGTATATCTAGTAGAAGTACTATTTCTACCAAATATTATTTCTACGTCCCCATCACTATTTTCTATTATAGTTTCTGTTGTTCTTTTAATTATTTTAGGAGGTATTATTTTTTCTAGTTTTCAAGATTGAGGTAATTCAATCTCAGACCATTTAATAGTTTTAGGGATTTGTATATTAGCTTTATTAGTATCTACTTGGAACATAGTTGTATTTCCCTTCTTGGATATGAATTTAGAGTTTGGTTGAATTGATGTCATAGCTTTAAAACAAACTCTATAGACAATACAAATGTTTTGTGATCCATCTTTCATGTCATATCCTTGAGTTTGCATGTTCAAACATAATGCATCTTGTAAGTGCGGATCATATAAAGATAATGAAAAGTTGGGAAAACAATGAAATATATTGGTCCATTGCATAGACTTGATTCAATTATTCCTAATAAAGAATCTTGAAATTTATTATGTCTTCTATCTATTAAACATAATAATATTGAAGTGTTTAATCCATCTCTAGTTAATGATTTTACTGCTATTTAGATTAGACCTAAATGTATATAATTATACTCTTGACTTACTTCTTCTAATATTTTATTGTTTAATAGTGATATATTTTCAGTTATATTTCTTAGACTTATACTTTTCTTGTATGTTTTTATTATGTAGGATTGCTTAAAATCTAAAAATCCTTTATTATAGATTTTAGCTGGACTTACTTTAGAGCTATTTCATTTATTTAGTTTTTGTTCTAGATTATTATTGTAAACTAGTTGTTCACTTAATTTAGGACTATCTAAATTTTGAGTTCTCTTAACTAGTTGTGTCATAAAAGACATCTTGGACTAAACTCTTACTTAACTAGGAATTTCCTAGCAGAAGCCAACCAATCCACATTGCGACCACGCCTATCCTCGGCTTTTGCCTTGGATCTGAACTGCGTCACCTAGCTAAATAGGACTCTAATTCTACTACATGCAAGCAGGATCACTCAAAGTTTAACTTAGAACTTAACTAACCTTCCAACGGGGTAATATATATCTGGAAATATCTTGGGTTCATGTACTAGAAATTAACTAATTAGGAATATATATATATATATGTATGGGTAGCGCTACAGTATTGCCAAATGTATGGGTAGCGCTACAGAACCAAATGTATTGCCCCCAACCCCCCTCCCTCCCCCTCCTCCTTCCCACCTCCCAAAACACACTCCGCCGCCCGCCCCGCCGCGCCCCAGTCCCGCCGCCCGCCCCTGTCCCCGCCACGCAGGCCGCCCCGCCGCTGCCTTGCCCCTGCCCCCGCCCCTGGCCCTGCCCCCCGCCGGCCGCCCCATGCCCCTGTCTCGCCCCTGCCCTCACCCCGCCAGCCTCCCCTGCCCCCGCCCCCATCGGTCGCCGTAGCCTCCGCCCCAACCCCCCGCCCTCGCTCATAGCCATCGCCCCCCCTGCGGGTGGTCGGCAGCGAGCTCACCAGCGGTGGGGTGGCGCGGCGAGAGAGAGCGGGGGGGGAACAGGGGAGGGTAAAAACGTAATAAAAATTTTACTCGGTCCTGACTCGAGTTAATATTATGAAATAAATTTAAAAAAAATTTTTTTTAATAAATACTTGATTTGATCTCGCACGAGATCGAGTCAATATTACGAAATAAATTAAAAAAATAAAATTTTTTATAATAAATACTTGATTCGATCTTGCACGAGATCGAGTCAATATTACGAAATAAATTAAAAAAAATAAAATTTTTTGATAATAAATACTTGATTCTATCTCGCACGAGACCGGCGCGGCACATTTCTCAGCAGGCCCATCCCACCCTCGCTCGTAGCCACCCCAACCTCCGCCCCAACAACCCCCCCCCCGCCCCCCGCGGGTGGCCGGCGGTGGGGTGGCGCGGCAAGAGAGAGCGGGGGGAAGGGGAGGGTAAAATCATAATAAAAATTTTACTCGTTCGCAGACTCGAGTTAATATTACGAAATAAAATAAAAAAATAAAAAAATTTTATAATAAAAACTTGACTCGATCTAGCACTTGATCGAGTCAATATTATGAAATAAATCAAAAAATAAAATAAAATAATTTTGTAATAAAACTTGACTCGATCCCACATGAGATGGAGTCAATATTACGAAATAAATTTAAAAAATAATATAAATTTTAAAAATAAAACTTGACTCGATCCCGCTCCAGACTAGAGTGAATATTATGAAATAAATTTTAAAAAATAAAATAAAATAATTTTGTAATAAAAACTTGACTCGCTCTAGACTCGAGTCAATATCATAAAATAAATTTTTAAAAAATATAAAAATAATTTCTTAATAAAAACTTGACTCGTTCCCGACTCGAGTCAAGTTTTTATCTTATGGTATTTTATTTTTAAATTTTTTTAAAATTTATTTTGTAATATTGAATCGGGTCAGAAGCGAGTCAAGTTTTTATTACGAAAATTAATTTCTTATGGTATCATATGGTATTTTATTTTTTAAAATTAATTTCTTAATATTAACTCGAGCAGGGAACAAGTTAAGTTTTTATTATAAAATTACCATCACTGACATCCCTGCGCGGGATCGAGTCAAGTTTTTATTATAAAAATATTTTATATTTTTAAAAAATTTATTTTGTAATATTAGCACGAGTTGGGACTGGGTCATATTTTTATTACGAAATTATTTTATTTTTTTTAATATTTATTTCGTAATAAAAATTTAACTCGAGTCGGGATCGAGTAAAGTTTTTATTACGAAACTACCCTCCCCTGTTCTTCCCCCCCTTTGTTTGCCGCGCCACCTCACCGCCGGCGACTTGGCCGGGTTGGGCTGTGGAGCGAGGGGGGCCGCCGCTGCAGGCTGGGGGACAGACGTCCCGCCCCTGGCGAGGGGGGACGCGTCTGCGGGCGCGGGCGGCGGGGGGATTGCGGCTTCAAGCAGGGGAGGGGGGAGGCCGCGGTGCCGGGCAGGGGGGGTGAGGGGGAAACGCGGCTGCGGGCGGGGCCGAGGGCGGAAGCTAGCGGCCAGTGGGGATGGGGGGGCACCGCGGCTGCTTGATGTGGCGGTGGGGGACCGTGGCTGTAGGTAGGGCCGGCGGCAAGGGCCGGGCTGGGGGCGAGGGCGGGGCGGCGGAATCCGGCAAGGGGGCGACGCCCTGGGTAGGAGAAAACGGGGGAGGAGGGAAAAAACGAACGAAAGATTTGGACCGTTGGATTTTGATCCAATGGTACAAATCCAAAAAGCTGCCCAAGCGCTGCATTTTGATGCAGCGCATGGTAGTTTATATATATATATATATATATATATATATATATATGTATAGAAATTCTATGGTGGGCTGCCCATTTTGGCAGCCCACCATGCGGCGCCAAATCTGGGCCGCTGGATTGAAATCCAGCGGCCCAGATTTGATAGTCCCAAGACCCGCCCAAGACCCGTCCAAGACCCGCCGATCCTCCGTCCGCCCGTCCGCCCGTCCGCCCGCTCGTGCCCGTCTGCCCGCTCGCGCTCGTCCGCCTGCCGCCCGTCGCCCGCTCGCGCCCGTCCGCCTGCCGCCCGCCGCCCGCTGCGCCGCCGCCCGTCGACCACCCTCGCCCCCCTGTCGGCGCCCCCGCGGCCCCCGAGCCGTCGCCCCCGCCTGCCGCTGCCCGCCACCCGCTGGCGCTCTCCCCGCCAGCGCAGGGCCCGCCGCCGCGCTCCCCACCCGGTTCCCCCTCGGCCCCGGCCTTCCGACGCCAGCCGCCGCCCGCGGGGCCGCGGCTGGGGGGGGATTGGAAGGCCGGGGCCGAGGGGGAACCGGGGTGGGGAGCGCGGCGGAGGGCCCTGCGCTGGCGAGGGAGAGCGCCGGCGGGTGGCGGGCAGCGGCAGGCAGGGGCGACGGCTCGGGGGCCGCGGGGGCGCTGGCAGGGGGGGCGAGGGTGGTCGACGGGCGGCGGCGCAAGCGGGCGGGCGCGAGCGGGCGGCGGGCAGCGGGCGGACGGGCGGACGGAGGGTCGGACGGGTCTTGGACGGGTCTTGGGCGGGTCTGAGGGCATATCAAATCTGGGCCGCTGGATTTCAATCCAGCGGCCCAGATTTGGCGCTGCATGGTGGGCTGCCAAAAGAGGGCAGCCCACCATACCTCTATATATGTATATATATGCATGTATGTATGTAGGTATATATGTATCAGGAAATATTTTGGATTAGTGTACAACTAGTTTGTTTACAAAATCCTCCAAGACGACCGCCGTGGCCGACGTCTCCCCCATCCTGTCCACATCCTCCCCGACCCTATCCACCCTCCGCCTCCTCATCGTCTGTCCCCCTCCCCTCTCCGCCGTTGCCTCTGCACGACGCCCTCACAAGCTCGTCGAGCCCGCGCCGGAACTCAGCGTCGTCCTCCGCCTCCGCCTTCCGGTGTTGCTGCTGCAGCGCTTCGAGCGCCGGCATCCAGACGCCGACCACGCCGACCGCCGCCGACGGAGACGACCGGACCATGTCGGCCATCAAAATGCTAGTGAAGAAATCGCCGGATAAATCGGGGGAAGAAGAGGAATAGGGATGAGATGCGTAACGTAAGAGGAAATCAAAGATTTGGGATATGGGGAGAAATTGCGAGCCCTAATTTCTCTTTTTTTTTTTTTGGAAAGAAAGGTGGAGTTTTTACGTGGTAGTTTGGTGTTTGGGGAATTTTAGACTTTAGACCTTATTTATATTTTTGGATTTTAATGAGTCCTTGAACTATACATATAATAATAATTTAAAAAATTTTATTATCTTGTATTTTACATGATTAATTAGATATTTAATATTTTTATATTATGTTAAATTAACAATTGTATATTATTATATAACTATTTTGAACGAAAAAAATATTATTCTCTTTGTTCGTTAAAGTTCGAGGAAGAGGTTTTTAAATGGAAATGACTTAATGGAGCTAAAATTAAGCTAAAGCAACATGGTGGGCTCCAAGAATCATTGCTATTTTTTTTAGTCCTGGACTTTGTGTGGAGCCCACCTATGGTTACACTAGCCTAATTACACTAAAGATTTATTGTGGGCTCTATTAATAAATACAACCTATTTAATCTTTCATCCAGGGCTTTGTGTAGAGCCCACCAACGCCTCCCATCCCATCACTTTTCCCACCTCCGACGAAGCATGACCATTCTCCTGCCAATTGCCTCTGCTATCCAGATTTCAACATCGACTATGTTCTTACTCGCCGCGATAATTCCTACTAATTGCTTCTTCCAACCTTAAAAGTGCCCAAGAAGGATTGGCTCGAAGAAGATCCTCGTACGTTTTGCTCGATGAAGGTTCATGTTTGCTACTAGAGTTGGTATTGGAGGCTTGTCCTTCTAAATTTTGTTTACACACTTTTGTTTCCTTACTTTAGAGTTGGGATTTATATTTCCATTTTTATTTTATAAACAAATGAGTTCTAGACTAACCCAAGATATTTCCTTTACATATTTACATATATATATATATATATATATATATATATATATATGCATATAATAATAACAAGAAAAAAATACAAGCGATAAAGGATGTCAAATACATTTACTCACAAGTAATGAAGCGGTTCTTTCAGTAAGTAAAAATGAGAACCAAATCGAGTAACAAATAGGCTAAAAGGTGCCGAGGACGAGATATAATTTTTAAAGAGGTACTTAGGAAGGCAATTCCCCGTGCTTATAACATTAACTCAGAAATATATAAATATATATATAACAGGAAATATATTGGGTTAGTCTAGAACTCATTTGTTTATAAAATAAAAAATAAAAAATAAAAAAATTAAATAGGAAATATAAATCCCAACTCTAAAATAAAATGAAAACAAAAGTGTGGAAACAATTTAGAACCATAAGTTTCCAATACCAACTCGAGTAGCAAACATGATTTCTCATACCTTCATCGAGCAAAATGTACAAAGATTTTCTTCGAGCCAGTCCTTCGTCGGCACTTTTTATGCTAGCTGAGGCAGTTAGTGATAAAGGATGTCATATATATTTACTCACAAGCAATGAAGCGGTTCTTTCGGTAAGTAAAAATGAGAAGCAAATCGAGTATCAAATAGGTAAAAAGGTGCCGAGGATGAGATATAATTTATAAAGAGGTACTTGGAAGGGCAATTCCCTGTGCTTGAATGACAAATATAACATTAACTCGAATATGTATATATATATATATATATATATATATATATATATATATTGATAACTTTGTAAAAGAGTTATTAGTTTGTGCATTTCATAGTGAGTTTTTGTTATGTTTCTAGTAATTTTTTTCTTTAATTTTATTATTTTAGGATTTTATTTGGTATTATTAATAAAGCGAAAAATCATTGTGATTTTGGTATAAAAAGTGATAATTAATATTGTTCTGATAGGGTTTAATAGCCAAAAAATAATCCGGAACGAATTCGGTACAAATTAAAGACAAAATTGGGTTGAAAAAGCAGATTTTGGTGTTTTGGGCAAAACCCGAGCATCGAACACTGGGATTTCAGGAGCTCGAGCCCTGGCCCTGCAGTTAAGAAGAAATTATGGCCGAGACTAGAGTGCTCCACTACTGGCGGCAGGAAAATAGATTTTCAATATTTCGGGATTTTATGGTGGGAACCATTTCTAATATTTAGTGGATCATTTATAAACTGGATTAAGGTTTTAAAGAAGGGGAGGCTATCCTAAAAATTAGAGACGGCTTGATGATGGCATGAAAGACGAGAAGGAACGATGAAGAAATTGGATTACAAGAAGATACTTTTCCCAAAAAGAGTTTTTCTTTATTTTGATTTAGTTTTCTTTGTACTTAAATGGTATCTTTCATATCATATATGAATTTCTTGAGTTTAATTGAATATTTTATGGGGTAAATTATTTTCTAGGATTTTCAATGACACCTAATGCATGAATTAATATAGGTTATTAATATTTATCAATGTGATTGTGTTTTTGGGATCATCTATTTTATTCTGTTCTTAATGCTATCATTGGACTAGCCATCTATTGTTAGATCTAGAGATATTTCCTATTTTATTATATATATATATATATATATATATATGGAAAAAAGAAATCTGTGTTGTAGCACAACATGTGCTGCAGTTTAATTCCAGCCGTTCGATTGAAAGCTGGAATTAAATCCCACAATATATAATACGCTTGGTGAAGGGGGAGGAGGTTGGTGCTGCCTTTCTACACCTGCGCAACCCGACGACATTGTGGCCTGGTTCCACCATCGCCATCCTCGCCTTCTCCCCTGCTACGCCTAATAATTTTGCCATCGCGGCCTCTGCCTCCATCTCCCTCTACGACGACTGTTCCCTCTCCCAACCCACACTCCCCACCCCACCCCCCCCCCACCCTCCGCCCGCACTACCGCCCTCCCCAACCTTGCCTCCTCCTCCTCCTCCTACCGCTCCGATGGCTGCCTCCTCACAGCACACAACCACTCCGGCCTCGTAGTCGCGGCCCCCTATTAGCCAGAAAACAAAGGAAGGCAGAAGTTTCCTATGTTTCTTGTATCCCGCCCGGAGGTCGGTCCCCGCCGCACACTGCACGCTGCATGGCCAAGGGCTCGCCGAAATCCACCGCATGCTTACTGAAACAACAGTCACCATCGCCGGAAGTGTCCTCTGTTTCCCGCCGGGAGGTGAGTTTAGGTGTGGGGTAGTTTTATAATTAAAACTTTATTCGGTCCTGACTTGAGTTAATATTACGATATATATCCAAAAAAATATAAAAAAATAGTAAAATATCATAAAATAAAATAATCAAAATCTAATTCGAATAACATGCTTTAATCCTAATAACTCTCCCAAAACTAATAAATAATGTGTCCTTATGCCGTGGCAAGGCTGGGACAGTGCGGGCTGGCAACATTGCTGGTTGGCAACAGGCGGCTGATGGCGAGGTCGCCAGCAGTGGGGTGGTGCGACAAAACAGAAGGGGGTGGGGGTGATCAGTCAATAGGGGAAGAAACATAAGAGAAAGTCGGGGAAAAAGTAGGGTGGGTAGTTTCGTAATAAAAATTTGATTCGCTCCCGACTCGAGTCAATATTACGAAATACATCCAGAAAAATATAAAAAAATACAGTAAAATACCATAAAATAAAATAATCGAATTCTAATTGTTTTGATTTGAAATTTGAGGTTCCTTTCTTTAGATGTATGTGGAATGGGACATTTGGGACGTCTTTCTTTGGTTCATGTTTCCTCGGGTTCAAATTGGACCGGAGAAAAACTTTTTCTTTAATGACGTGATGTTGATTTGTTTCAAATGATTGCTTATGTTGATTAATCGTTGGTTATGATGATATGCCATACATGGAAACTTGCAGGTAGTTCAATGGAAGATAATGAAGATCAAATACACGATTTGTGGTTGACTCAATATGGAATGCAGATTATAGAAGAAGATTGTGAGGAAGTAGAAGAATTTGACCAGAATAGTGAAGATTTTGACAAAATAGAAAATGAAGGTGAAGCCGTAAAAGTATCCGAATGCTTTGAAAATATGACCCCTTGTTTGGGCATGGAATTCTGTTTAGAAAATGCTGTATATGATTTTTACAACCAGTATGCAAAAAGTCAAGGGTTTGGCATTCGAAATGGTGGGTTTTATCGATCGAGAAAGATGAACTGTATCATATCTCGAAAATTTGTTTGTTGAAAGAAGGCAAAAAAGATATGAATGACAAGATGAAGATGGGGAGAGAAGTTAAAAGGCGTAAAGATTCTAGAGAAGATTGCAAAGCTTATATGAGAATACATTGAGCAAAGCTTATATGAGAATACATCGAAGCAAGTGTAGGGTGTGGAAAGTAGAAGAATTTTTAGACATTCATAGTCATAACTCGTCAACTCCAACCAAAGTTGCAAAGCTTCGGTGTCATAGTAGTCTGTCTGAATCATATAAGAATGTGATTGATTCACTGCATCAAACATGAATGAGACCATCAGTGATCTCTAAAGTGTTGAATGCAACTTCCAATGGTGTCAACATAGACAGAGTGACGCGAAGCACCCATAAGAATGATGTTGGAGGCAATGTTTAAGTGTTATCAAGTACTTTCAAGAAAAAAATATGAAAGACAATGACTTCTGCTTTGAAATTGAATTAGATGAGAATGAAATGACCCAAAATGTTTTTTGGGCTGAGGGAGGTCGAGGGCATCTTACTTGAACTTTTGTGATGTGATAGTGTTTGATGTAACTTATAAGACCAATGCATTTTCCATGTCATTTGCTCCATTCATAGGTATTAATCACCATAGGCAATCTACACTTTTTGGTTATGTTTTACTCGCCGATGAGACAGAGGCAACATTTACATGGTTGTTCAATACATGGTTAAAATATATGTGGGGAACAACACCTACTTCGATTATCATAGATCAAGATGGTGCAATGTGAAAGGCTATTGCAACTGTTTTTAGGTTTTGCTCATGGCACATATTTAATATTGCCATGATTCATCTCAAACAGTTGAAGTCCAACCATAGTGAATTTGAGAAAGAATAATATAATAATTGGATATATAAAAGTGGTACAATCACTGAATTTGAGGAGAAATAGACAATTAAAAAAGATAAATACAAGTTGGACAAAAAGTAGGTTGTCCTCCATGTATGATGTTCGACGTCATTGGATATCTATATACATGAGGGATAATTTCTTTGCAGGTATGACTTCAAACCAAAGAAGCGAGAGCATGTACTCATTTTTTGATGGATTTGTGCGTTCACAAACCCCACTGGCAGATTTTGTGAGGCAGTATGATAGAACACTACAATCTCGTAGATTTGACGAGGAACAAGAGGATTTTCGTACTTTAAACTCTAAGCTTGTGCTATGTGGATCCTCTCCTCTTGATATCGAAGCTAGGACTATGTACACGAAATCAAATTTTGATACTTTTAAAGATCAATTGAAAAGGAACCAAGGTTGCATTTACAAGAAAATCTACAAGGAGGGTTCAATAACAAAATATGAAATTTTTTCATATAATGGTGAAGCTAAAAAACATGTTATTGCCTACCAAACTTGTGGAGAAATGAATATCACTTGCAGTTGCAAGAAATTTGAAAGTGAAGGAATTTTGTGCATGCACATTTTAAAATTTTTTCATAAGAAACAACTCTGCAAAATTCCAAGTCAATATGTGATATACCGTTGGATAATTAAAGCTAGATATTGTTATTCAAGCCGAAGTGAGGAAACCAACATCGTTCATTCCTATACAAGTCCACTTACCCCGTTGCAAATATGGACATTTTGGAAAATGACTATCGATTGCAAGATTTGG
>JAURVB010013757.1:0-125685 GCA_033002965.1 Piper betle | reverse complement strand
GGGGGGTCGGGGACGGCGAGGGGTGGGGGGCGGGGCCGGGTGATGGCGGTGGGGCGGGTGCGGCGTGTGGGGAGGTAGGGGCAGGGGGCCGGGGGGGCGAGCCTGGGCCGGGGCCGGGCCCTTGGGGGGGCGGGGCGGGGGCTGAGGCATGGGCCACCCATGGCGACAGGGGCAGGGGCATGGGCTGCGGGTTTGGGGGAGGGCAGGAGGGCGGGGGCGGAAGGGGCGGGAGACCGCACGGGCGGGGAGGGGCACGAGGGCCGGTAGACCGCGCGGGGTGGGGTGTGGCCCGTGTGGCAGACAGGGGCGGGAGGGGCGGCACGCGGGGCAGCGGGAGGAAGGTGTGGGGACAGGAGGAAGGGGCAGGGGGGCGGGGGCCCACACAGCGGGCAGGGCAGCTGGGCAGGGGCGGGGGCGGGGGCCGACGAGGACGGCAGGTTGGGGAGGGGTCGGTGGCCGGGGGCGGGTTCGAACAGGGGCGAGGATGGGTGAGAGGGGCGGTCGGCGGGAACAGGCGGCTGACAGATGGGTGAGAGGAGGTGGGTCGGCGGGGACGGGCGAGCCGGCGCTATATCGAAGGAGGACCGCGGGAAAGGGGCGCGGGAAGGCGCCGGCGGGAGAGGAAGCGCGCCAAAGCATTGTCGGGGGGGGGGGGGTAAATTAAAATCCGGGCCGCCGGATTTCGATCCAACGGTCCCGGATCAAAACGCTGCTGATGCGCTGCGTTTTCACGTAGCGCACAGTAGCGTTTATATATATATATATAGAGGAAGAGGAGGTTGTACTACAGCACAGCCAAGATGGTTGTGCTGCAGTAGCTTTCAGCCGTTGGATCAAATCCAACGGCCAAAACATGCCACCCCCCTTGCCGCCGGGGTGACGGGCGACGCCGCCGCCGCCGCTGCCAACCGACGCGATACCACCCCCTTGCCCAGCCGGGGGCGGCGACGTAACCCTCGCGGCGACGGGGCAACTAGGGGTGGGCATCGGTCGGACAAACATCGGACAAGTTATTGTCCGCGTCTGTCCGAAATTTTGTCGGACAAAACTTGTCCGACCGAATTATTGTCCGATTTGTCCGTCGGGCCCGGACAACGTCCGCGGACGGTCCGAAATTATACTCCGCCGCCGCCGCCACCGCCACCGCCACCGCCACCCACCCCCGCAGCCCTCTTCGCCGCCCTCCCCCGACCTCCGCCGCCCTCTCCCCGGTCGCCGCCCTCCCCCCGATCACCGCCCTCCCCCGCCCTCCTCCCGCCCTCCTCCCGCCCTCCGCCGCCCTCCCCCGCCCTCCTCCTGCCCTCCTCCCGCCCTCCCCCGCCCTCCGCCGCCCTCCCCCGCCCTCCCCCGCCCTCCCCCCGCCCTCCCCTTTCCTCCTGTCGGCGCCCTACCCCGACCTCCGCCACCGCCTCGACTCCGCCGCGGCCTACCTCCGCTGCCCTGCCTTCGCCGACTGCCTTTGCCACCGCCTGCCTCCGCCAGACCGCCGCCCTCTGCCTCCGCCGGTCCGTGGGCGGCGCGGCAATGGTTTGGACGGGAAGAGAAGAAGGGCTGGTGGTTTGAGCAATGGCAATATCGTAAATAAGATTTGACTCGAGTCGACTCGACTCCGTCCCGAGTCAATAATAATAACTAACTCAAAATAAATCCTAAAAAATTCCATAAAATAGAAAAAAAATTTATAAAATAAAACAAACAATATAAAATCATAACGACATGCTTTATAACTAATAACCCACCCAAATTCCATGTAACGTGTCCTAACGCGGTAAACGACCTAAAATCAATTTTACGATCCACTATATATAAAAATAAAAAAATAACTGGCATATTAACTAAATTACAAGTAGTTTGATATGATTATTAATGCGAATGTATAGTTCTAAATTCCTAAATATAAGAGTGACTTTTATCCTTTTTATATGTATGTCATTTTTAGATATTTAAGATATTAAATATCGATTTTATGTATAAATTTAATTAATTTTACTGTATATTTATATTTTAAAATTTTTATAAACTATAATATTAGTCTTATAAATATTAAAGACATTATATTATTGATATAAAATATCGGACATTCGGTCGGTCGTTCGGTCGGACAAAAAAATGTCCATGTTTGGTTTGTTTTAATTCGGTCGAATTCGGTCGGTCAAATTCGGTCGGACATGCTTCGGACGTCGGACAGACGGACAAATTCGGACGTCCGCGCCCACCCCTAGGGGCAACGGATCTAGCCGCCCCGCCTCTTCCCCTGCCGGCCTGCCGCCCTACCGCCGGGCGACAGCACCGCCACCCCGTCCCCCACCTGCCACCCTGCCGCGCGACGCCCTCCCCGTCCCTCGCCCGCCACTCCGCCACGCGATGCCCCATCGGCCCCCGCTCACCATCCCGCCGCGCCCCCTCAGCCCCCGCCGCCACCCCGCCGCACCCCCTCAGCCCCCGCCCGCCGCCCTGCCGTGGCCCCCTCGACCTTCGCCTGCAACCCCACCGCGCCGCACCCCCCGTCCCCCGTCGCCGCTGCCCCTGGCCATCGCCGTGGCCGGGCACCCTTCCCGCCCCTCCGTCGTCGCTGCCGCGGCGGAGCCGGCGGCCCTTGTTTTTTTTTTTGATCTTGCATCCAACGGCTAAGATCAAACTCCAGCACAGCCGAGATAAAATGGCTTTCAGAGCCGAGAGCAAGCCACGCCATGGCTCGGCTTGGCTCCTAAGGGTCCTTCCTCACTTCACGAAGAAATGCCTTCACAGCAACACTCCGCCGCCGCCGCCGCCCACCGCCCTCGACTCTCGCCGGAAAAGTGAGCCACGCTCCTTAAATTGGGTATTCATAATCTTCTCTGATCGATTTCAACAACCCCTACCGAAAAAAGATGCGGCTTTCTTCTTTTTAAGTCGATTGTGGTCTTGTGTTTGCTGTTTCAGATTCGATTCTGCTAGTTCGTAGTTGAAATGTTTGTAGTTGCTTTGATATAGAGATTGATTTTCATCATTTTTTTTGTAAAAAAATCTCTATTGTGAAGGACTATTGGGAGATAAGCTGTTGAGCTTGGTTCAATGTGGGTATGATGTATGATTTATGAACATATGACTTGTTATGTATGCGCTGGTGCTTCTTTTTTCTTTGGTGGTTCTTGTGGTTTTCTATTAACATTGTCCATGTGCTTTATGATTGCAACTTCATATAAATAATCTATAAAAATGTGACTATTTTCATGATGGAGAACTATTGGGAAATGAACTGTTGAGTTTGGCCCTATGTGGATATGGACTATGATCTATGAATATTTATCTTTTGCTAATCCAATTTTTTCCCTTAGTGAATATTTTTGGTTTGCAGCTTCATTGGCATAGTCGATAGATGTTGTTCTTTTAATAGTTTTGGATACCAATTTCCTCGCAACGAGCATGTCTACTGTTTAAAAATAAATGTTATTTCCCCTCATATTTGATTGCAATCTCCATGGATGATTATTAGCCGCTTAATCCTTTTGTAGACAATTTCTGAATTGGAGGCAAGCTTTGTCTTCGTCATCTGTTCTCCTAGTTGATTTTTTCTGCTTCTATGAGTCTATGGAACCGTAGATAAAAGTCGCAGATCAGAATTTGATAACAATGGCAGCTGTACCCATATGCCATTCATGCTCTCACATGTTCTACAGGTATATTGCACTCCCTAATAATCTACATCGGTGGAGGTTTTTTGTTTGCATTCAAATTTCTGAGTATGGTTGAAAACTTGAAATGCAGTAGAAGTACAAAGGCTTTCACAATCACCAAAAGGACGCCAAAGAACATCATTCGATCTTGTTTTTCTTCCTCTTATCAAAAGCAAGGGTCTTTCCATGGCAAATTTAGCAGAGTATTCCATCCACGTCTGAAAGCCTCTCCGAACTCGGCCTCTCTTCCTGAAGAAAACACAAACAATGGGCCTCCTCCTGAGCCTGAGCCAAAACTTGAATTTCAACCTGTCTTCAGTAATTGGGATCCACCTAGATACCTTTGGCGGGGTCTGTCTGTCTTCCTCTTAGGGGGCCAAGTGATTAGTCGCATATTGAAAGGAAAAATTCACTATCGCAATACCCTCCAGCAGCTGCAGCGCATTGGACCTCGTTCTGTTGGTGTCTGCCTTCTAACTTCTGCTTTTGTTGGCATGGCCTTCACCATTCAGTTTGTTAGGGAATTCACAAGATTGGGGTTGAATCGTGCTGTTGGTGGAGTCTTGGCTCTAGCGTTCTCGCGGGAGCTCAGTCCTGTGGTAACAGCAGTGGTTGTGGCTGGGCGAATTGGAAGTGCATTTGCTGCTGAACTGGGAACCATGCAAGTTTCAGAACAAACAGATACTTTGCGAGTACTGGGAGCCAACCCTGTTGATTATCTAATCACTCCAAGGGTTATTGCCTCTTGTGTAGCACTGCCAATTGTTACTCTTATGTGTTTCTGTGTTGGGCTTGCTTCTAGTGCTCTTCTTGCTGATGGAGTCTACGGTGTTAGCATCAACATTATTTTGGATTCTGCTCGCAAGGCTTTGAGGCCATGGGATATCATTAGCGCCATGATAAAGTCTCAGGTTTTTGGTGCCCTTATTGCTATTGTGAGCTGTGCATGGGGAGTGACAACTTTGGGTGGAGCTAAAGGAGTCGGCGACTCAACAACATCTGCTGTGGTTTTATCGCTTGTGAGTATTTTTGTTGCTGACTTTTTCCTCTCCTATTGCTTCTTTCATGGCGCAGGAGATTCGTTAAAACCTGGAAATGGTTGAATATCTGTAATCAAAATTGTCACGTTTACGTACTGTAATTATATATTATTTGCTGGCAGTCAAGTCCTGCTTTTTGAGAAGTACAAATGTGTGCCTTTTCATCTTCCTTTCGTTAATTTTGTTAGATACAAGCTTTGAAACATTACAAGATATTTCGAAAAGCACAAATCAGGTCGAGATATTTACCATTCAGATTGAGCACCGGATTTATAGCTGAAAACCACTTCAAACTTTTGTCATCTATTGCTTTATGTATGGAACAGAGTACCCTTTTTCATTTAAGATATCTGACCTTCAAGGGGAAGGTGATATAGTGATTTGGCAGATGTTACAGACCAAAACAGATGAAGATTAGTTGATGAGGTTGGCCACCGGTGACCTACCAGACTGCGGTGGTGTTTGAGTTTCAGTCCCATGTGAAAGATTAGTCCTTCATACTTACTTACTAATAAATTTTGAGTTGATTACATGGATAGCATATCTACAAAGTATAACAGGCTGATGGAGACCTATATAATATCTCATAAAGGTCAACGGCTGACTTTTCTATTGAATGATCTGGGTATGTGAATTAAGCCGGACAAAATATGTTCTTGCAGGTAAGCAGATGGTTCTTCAACTCTTGTGTGCTCTGCATCATAGAAGGGAAACTGATCAAGTCAAAACTAGTTGTAAGTTTGTCTATATTAGTACATGCAAGAAAGGAGGGTGTTTGACATTTTAACATAGGACGTCAATAAATGACCGGCACGGGCATTCTTACTTGCCATCTGAAGTCAAAAGTCGTAGCATTCACAAGTCTTCCGCCACAATGCTCAGTCATCTCTGCTATCTCTGAGCTGTGCAACATAACAACATTGTTGGTCCTCACGGACCTCTTAAAAGCTCAAAACCTTCGTCCCTTCCCCTACCTCCACTCTTCGAATCCTCCCTATAAAATCCCCATATGAAATTGAACACCATCTCCCACACCTCTAAAACCTTGTTCTGTATAGACATAGATGACTGCCAGTCTCCTCTCTGCCACCCTTGTTGCCTGCATTCTCTTATTGTTCATGCTTTATCCGAGAGAAAACACACTCGCCGCTGCTGCTAGGAGTTTGTCTCCCAGAATGTCAAAACCTTCCAACGGGAAGACCGTGGTGGAGATCAGAGGTACCAAAAATCGCAACCGTGTGTTCCATGGTCCGGTGATCAGTAGCTGCAAGCCGAAAGGCTTCTGGCCACCGCCATCAGCTCCGAGTCGGTACGCAAACTACAACCCTCTCGGAGTTCACTTTCCGTGTGCTGGCAAGGCTGAGAGTAAGCACTGAATACAATGTGTTACTACTATTGCTAGTGAAGGGCAATGTTGTTTGCGTAAAATGGTTCTTGTTCATGAGGTGGGGATAGAAGATATGTACATGGAGGATGATCGTGTTATTCAATAGTTCAAGAGATATAAATAATGTATTTGTATTTGATGAAATGTACATCACGGAAAGGTTATAATAAGAAGACGGTGGGTAAAAAATGTTGAAAGGGTAAAAAAAATACCTTAGCTTTTGGCCCATGCAGGTCTCGAACCTGCGACCTTCGCGTTATTAGCACGACGCTCTAACCAGCTGAGCTAATAGGCCTCTCAATGGCCGCCTCGGATTTCTTATTAATTCACTATTTGACTCGTTCAAGATACATTTCAAACCGACCTAGGAAGCTAATTAATGCATATATAAAAATTAATGTGCAAGAACTAAGTACACTGTTTTCCTTTGCATTCAATCTTCTACTGATTAATGTAGGGGAAATAGGGAACACTCTTTCTTAAGTTGGTTTCAGAAAAAATAATATGAAGAAACCATTACGATTTTATACTATTGATAGCGAATCGATTGATATGGCCTTAGTTTTGGCATCTAGAATCCTGTTCAAATATTTAGGAGCATGAAAACTGCTCTAAATATTGCCAACTAAAAGACGAGTAGTTAAATCGCGGAGGAACTAGAGCGTTATATCAGACAAACAAAGCACAATCAAGTGCTTAATGCTAGAGCACAATTAAGTGCTTCATGCCAAGTGCTAATATTGTTATATACTTGCGTTCGTTACCTTTTGGCACTTTCAAAGATGCCCAAAAGCTGAGAAGCGAAAAACTGGATCGAATGTAACGCCTTGGTGTCATGGCATTCAAACCATTTCTCAATATACGCACAAAATACATGAAATAATCATATAGACAGACCAATTTCTCTAGCAGGGCACAATGATCATCAGTGTACAAACGCAGTGAAAACAAAGAAGATTGATTCCTAATGCTTAAACTATTCCTATATGAATAACGGGGCAATGCAACTCCCCTCAACTGTAGCAGCAGATATGAAAAATCACTAAATAGGAAACCAGACATTAGTAAGATCATCATTCTGTGATGAGGTTTACATGCTGAGAAATGATCATTCCTCCTGAAGAGCCACGGAGGGCAGGGATGAGAAACAACACTCTCAGCTTGCCTGGGAACAAGAGAATTACCACCAATAATGGCGCTGGTGTTATCATATACCAGTTTTCAACGGGGACAAAACTGATAATTAAGTTCAAGACCCCCTTCTATGAACAGGTTTGTAGAGCACCACAGTTACATATTTTGCACGGAAGCGATGCGTAATCCCAAGGGCAACCACAGATCTGGGCGCCTCCCTGTTCTCTATATAGAGATGATTCAAGACAACACCCTGGGGCACAGGAAGATTGCCGGTTGAATCTATGTTTGTAGGGTAACTCAGTAATGTATGCTGCAAATGAGGCGGAACAGTTGGAGGATCCCGTGCCTCATCTTCTACTGCAGGAAAAGGATTGTCGTAGCTTGATTCAGGCGATCTTGGGATTTCAAATCCCACGACATGCACTGCTTCCTGCATATGACCTCCAAGTGAGAAAATGCAAGTATGCTTTGCCAATAAAAAAAAAACGTGACTATAAAATCAAAGAGAGAGCACAATCACAGGGTCCTCAGTATAGTTATTATCCATGACGGTGTGTCCGACTTCCAAAAGCCAATTCTCTATCACAGTCCTGTAATAGTTCCTAGTTGCATCCACTGATAAACACGAAAAGTAGCATAACATCAGAGAAGCACTGCAACTAAGTTTAATAAGAATCAAATACGACACACCAATATCAGGTAATTGTATGATTACTATAAAAAACTGGATTTAGAAAAACAGAACGCGGAAAATAAACCACAGACTTTTCAAATCCAAATTTCGTTCAAAGAAAAACGAAACAACAATTTCCCATTCACATAACAGATACCATTATCCCATTGTTGCAAGCGTTAAGAGGTAAAAGCGAAAGCTTTCAAGCAATCACGGGTAAAAGAGAATCCTAGTAAATAGCTTTTCCGAGTGATGTCTAATAACATTTGGCATTAAATATCAGTTGAGCAATCTGTGGTCACGACACTCCACACATCTAAATCCCACGGCATTGGCAATTATAGCTAATCATCAAAACTCGCAGCATTCTATATATCTAAATCTCCAAACTAGCAACAGTTAAAACATAAAAATGCCCACTTTCAGAACTCGCATTTGCTATTTCGCATTATAGATCCCACGGCGTTGACAAATCACGGCCACTTATAAAAAATCACTACATTCCATACATCTGATTCAGTTTAAAAAGGAACAGAAACTAAATGAGCTAAAAAGGGTCTAAAACACATTTATGCAAACAACAAGAAATAAACAAGACTACTAGTCTCGGAATATCCATATACCACCATCAATAAATATCATACTGATTCCCCTATATTGCATCAAGCTTTACACGCATCCCAATTCCCATGGCACCAATAAAAAAATGGCCAAAAACCCTGGTTTTTTTCAGAGGCATGCGACCTAGAAAGATGGAGTTTGGCATGCGAGATTAATCGGTACGGGCGAAAGGAATCATGATCTAACCTCTTTCTGTCTTCCGCCGCCGCCGCCGCCGCCGCCGCCGGTGCCGCTGCTGCTCACCGGAGATTGATGGGAGGGAGGGGTTGATCGCGCCCTGGATGAAGAAGAAAGTGGGATCAAGGGGCTGGAGAGTGACATGAGATTTTAATGGAATATTAATCTACTGTTATTAGTAAATGGAACTCAAAATCATCGTCTAATAGGACTTATTGACCTCCTAATTCATTAGATATTTTTTAAGAATGTCCACTAAATATAGTAATTAAAGTGATCCTCGATAACCCCGGGCAAAATGTTGGAGAATCAACTAATCAAAATATTAAAAAATTTATAAAATATAATAAAAATATCTTATAGGGTTACTAGTTTAAATTTAGTTAACATCAATAATTAGTTAAAAATATAATAAAAATGTCGGTCAAAATAAAAGATCACGGGTTCATAATTTTGTACTACTCGAGAATCTATCTAATTATTTTTACAAATATATAATAAAATAAAATCAAATAATTATAATTTATTTTTTTATTCAAATACATTATATTTTTAAAGTTAATCACAATTTATATTTAAGATATTAAATTATTACTATATATCTCATTATTTAATAAATATTTATTTATAAAATTAAAATTTATCTGATACAAGTGTGGCATCTTGTCTAGCTATATATAAGATTATATGAAGTGTTCGTCGTTGAGCCAAGTTTATTATTTATTTGAGTTGATTTGAGTTTGAGTTGAACTCACGAGTGGCTTAAAATGTTTTTACCAATATTCTTCTTTGGTGTAGTTTATTTATGCTAAGTTTAATTTTAAAACCAATGATATCTCAATTTAATATTACTGTGCATAAAAAATAAGTCATTCACATTTTTATTGAAAATTATTATCTCATGCCTTTGTATAATTTTAATTTAATTTTTAAGAAACTTAATTTATATATAATTTAAAATTTGTACTTTTTATATAAAAATAATAATTTGAGTTTGAGTTGAGCTCACCAGTGGCTTAAAATGTTTTTACCAATATTCTTCTTTAGTATAGTTTATTTATGCTAAGTTTAATTTTAAAACCAATGATATCTCAATTTAATATAACTGTGCATATAAAGTAAATTCACATTTTAATTGAAAATTGTTATCTCATGCCTTCGTATAATTTTAATTTAATTTTTAAGAAACTTAATTTATATATAATTTAAAAATCTTATTTTTTATATAAAATAATGAGTTTTGAGTTGAGCCTCAAGTAAAAGAGGGAACAAGTCTAAGCATGGGTCATTAAATTTTAAGAAGTTGGCATTGAGTCAAATTAAATATGATTAAGTTTTGAATAACCTTATTTACAACATAATTTATGACATGAAAATTAAAAATACAGAATATATGTAATTATATATTTTGACTACGAAAAAATCATTTACAATGTATAATCACGTTCAATTTATGCAGTCATGATTGGTATTTTACAAAAAATCTTATGCATTTCTTTATGTAGCTGAACTAACTTTAGTAAGATATATTGTATTTTCCCCCTAAATATTGTTGGCCTAATATAATTGGAGAGCACGTGAGTAATAAAAGTCATTAAATTAGTTGTTGAAGATTTATAGTTTGTTGGGATAAATTAAGATCCGGTAGAAGTTACCTTAAATTATCAAATCAATTGCCAATTGTTTAGAATATAATATCATAAATTATGTTTTAAGTAAAATACCAATTATGACTGCATTTTACGGATTATTATTTTAAATGATTTTTTCGTAGTCAAAATATATAATTACATATATTCTGTATTTTTAATTTTCATGTCATAAATTATGTTGTAAATAAGGTTATTCAAAACTTAATCATATTTAATTTGACTCAATGCCAACTTCTTAAAATTTAATGACCCATGCTTAGACTTGTTCCCTCTTTTACTTGAGGCTCAACTCAAAACTCATTATTTTATATAAAAAATAAGATTTTTAAATTATATATAAATTAAGTTTCTTAAAAATTAAATTAAAATTATACGAAGGCATGAGATAACAATTTTCAATTAAAATGTGAATTTACTTTATATGCACAGTTATATTAAATTGAGATATCATTGGTTTTAAAATTAAACTTAGCATAAATAAACTATACTAAAGAAGAATATTGGTAAAAACATTTTAAGCCACTGGTGAGCTCAACTCAAACTCAAATTATTATTTTTATATAAAAAGTACAAATTTTAAATTATATATAAATTAAGTTTCTTAAAAATTAAATTAAAATTATACAAAGGCATGAGATAATAATTTTCAATAAAAATGTGAATGACTTATTTTTTATGCACAGTAATATTAAATTGAGATATCATTGGTTTTAAAATTAAACTTAGCATAAATAAACTACACCAAAGAAGAATATTGGTAAAAACATTTTAAGCCACTCGTGAGTTCAACTCAAACTCAAATCAACTCAAATAAATAATAAACTTGGCTCAACGACGAACACTTCATATAATCTTATATATAGCTAGACAAGATGCCACACTTGTATCAGATAAATTTTAATTTTATAAATAAATATTTATTAAATAATGAGATATATAGTAATAATTTAATATCTTAAATATAAATTGTGATTAACTTTAAAAATATAATGTATTTGAATAAAAAAATAAATTATAATTATTTGATTTTATTTTATTATATATTTGTAAAAATAATTAGATAGATTCTCGAGTAGTACAAAATTATGAACCCGTGATCTTTTATTTTGACCGACATTTTTATTATATTTTTAACTAATTATTGATGTTAACTAAATTTAAACTAGTAACCCTATAAGATATTTTTATTATATTTTATAAATTTTTTAATATTTTGATTAGTTGATTCTCCAACATTTTGCCCGGGGTTATCGAGGATCACTTTAATTACTATATTTAGTGGACATTCTTAAAAAATATCTAATGAATTAGGAGGTCAATAAGTCCTATTAGACGATGATTTTGAGTTCCATTTACTAATAACAGTAGATTAATATTCCATTAAAATCTCATGTCACTCTCCAGCCCCTTGATCCCACTTTCTTCTTCATCCAGGGCGCGATCAACCCCTCCCTCCCATCAATCTCCGGTGAGCAGCAGCGGCACCGGCGGCGGCGGCGGCGGCGGCGGCGGAAGACAGAAAGAGGTTAGATCATGATTCCTTTCGCCCGTACCGATTAATCTCGCATGCCAAACTCCATCTTTCTAGGTCGCATGCCTCTGAAAAAAACCAGGGTTTTTGGCCATTTTTTTATTGGTGCCATGGGAATTGGGATGCGTGTAAAGCTTGATGCAATATAGGGGAATCAGTATGATATTTATTGATGGTGGTATATGGATATTCCGAGACTAGTAGTCTTGTTTATTTCTTGTTGTTTGCATAAATGTGTTTTAGACCCTTTTTAGCTCATTTAGTTTCTGTTCCTTTTTAAACTGAATCAGATGTATGGAATGTAGTGATTTTTTATAAGTGGCCGTGATTTGTCAACGCCGTGGGATCTATAATGCGAAATAGCAAATGCGAGTTCTGAAAGTGGGCATTTTTATGTTTTAACTGTTGCTAGTTTGGAGATTTAGATATATAGAATGCTGCGAGTTTTGATGATTAGCTATAATTGCCAATGCCGTGGGATTTAGATGTGTGGAGTGTCGTGACCACAGATTGCTCAACTGATATTTAATGCCAAATGTTATTAGACATCACTCGGAAAAGCTATTTACTAGGATTCTCTTTTACCCGTGATTGCTTGAAAGCTTTCGCTTTTACCTCTTAACGCTTGCAACAATGGGATAATGGTATCTGTTATGTGAATGGGAAATTGTTGTTTCGTTTTTCTTTGAACGAAATTTGGATTTGAAAAGTCTGTGGTTTATTTTCCGCGTTCTGTTTTTCTAAATCCAGTTTTTTATAGTAATCATACAATTACCTGATATTGGTGTGTCGTATTTGATTCTTATTAAACTTAGTTGCAGTGCTTCTCTGATGTTATGCTACTTTTCGTGTTTATCAGTGGATGCAACTAGGAACTATTACAGGACTGTGATAGAGAATTGGCTTTTGGAAGTCGGACACACCGTCATGGATAATAACTATACTGAGGACCCTGTGATTGTGCTCTCTCTTTGATTTTATAGTCACGTTTTTTTTTTATTGGCAAAGCATACTTGCATTTTCTCACTTGGAGGTCATATGCAGGAAGCAGTGCATGTCGTGGGATTTGAAATCCCAAGATCGCCTGAATCAAGCTACGACAATCCTTTTCCTGCAGTAGAAGATGAGGCACGGGATCCTCCAACTGTTCCGCCTCATTTGCAGCATACATTACTGAGTTACCCTACAAACATAGATTCAACCGGCAATCTTCCTGTGCCCCAGGGTGTTGTCTTGAATCATCTCTATATAGAGAACAGGGAGGCGCCCAGATCTGTGGTTGCCCTTGGGATTACGCATCGCTTCCGTGCAAAATATGTAACTGTGGTGCTCTACAAACCTGTTCATAGAAGGGGGTCTTGAACTTAATTATCAGTTTTGTCCCCGTTGAAAACTGGTATATGATAACACCAGCGCCATTATTGGTGGTAATTCTCTTGTTCCCAGGCAAGCTGAGAGTGTTGTTTCTCATCCCTGCCCTCCGTGGCTCTTCAGGAGGAATGATCATTTCTCAGCATGTAAACCTCATCACAGAATGATGATCTTACTAATGTCTGGTTTCCTATTTAGTGATTTTTCATATCTGCTGCTACAGTTGAGGGGAGTTGCATTGCCCCGTTATTCATATAGGAATAGTTTAAGCATTAGGAATCAATCTTCTTTGTTTTCACTGCGTTTGTACACTGATGATCATTGTGCCCTGCTAGAGAAATTGGTCTGTCTATATGATTATTTCATGTATTTTGTGCGTATATTGAGAAATGGTTTGAATGCCATGACACCAAGGCGTTACATTCGATCCAGTTTTTCGCTTCTCAGCTTTTGGGCATCTTTGAAAGTGCCAAAAGATAACGAACGCAAGTATATAACAATATTAGCACTTGGCATGAAGCACTTAATTGTGCTCTAGCATTAAGCACTTGATTGTGCTTTGTTTGTCTGATATAACGCTCTAGTTCCTCCGCGATTTAACTACTCGTCTTTTAGTTGGCAATATTTAGAGCAGTTTTCATGCTCCTAAATATTTGAACAGGATTCTAGATGCCAAAACTAAGGCCATATCAATCGATTCGCTATCAATAGTATAAAATCGTAATGGTTTCTTCATATTATTTTTTCTGAAACCAACTTAAGAAAGAGTGTTCCCTATTTCCCCTACATTAATCAGTAGAAGATTGAATGCAAAGGAAAACAGTGTACTTAGTTCTTGCACATTAATTTTTATATATGCATTAATTAGCTTCCTAGGTCGGTTTGAAATGTATCTTGAACGAGTCAAATAGTGAATTAATAAGAAATCTCGAGGCGGCCATTGAGAGGCCTATTAGCTCAGCTGGTTAGAGCGTCGTGCTAATAACGCGAAGGTCGCAGGTTCGAGACCTGCATGGGCCAAAAGCTCAAGGTATTTTTTTTACCCTTTCAACATTTTTTACCCACCGTCTTCTTATTATAACCTTTCCGTGATGTACATTTCATCAAATACAAATACATTATTTATATCTCTTGAACTATTGAATAACACGATCATCCTCCATGTACATATCTTCTATCCCCACCTCATGAACAAGAACCATTTTACGCAAACAACATTGCCCTTCACTAGCAATAGTAGTAACACATTGTATTCAGTGCTTACTCTCAGCCTTGCCAGCACACGGAAAGTGAACTCCGAGAGGGTTGTAGTTTGCGTACCGACTCGGAGCTGATGGCGGTGGCCAGAAGCCTTTCGGCTTGCAGCTACTGATCACCGGACCATGGAACACACGGTTGCGATTTTTGGTACCTCTGATCTCCACCACGGTCTTCCCGTTGGAAGGTTTTGACATTCTGGGAGACAAACTCCTAGCAGCAGCGGCGAGTGTGTTTTCTCTCGGATAAAGCATGAACAATAAGAGAATGCAGGCAACAAGGGTGGCAGAGAGGAGACTGGCAGTCATCTATGTCTATACAGAACAAGGTTTTAGAGGTGTGGGAGATGGTGTTCAATTTCATATGGGGATTTTATAGGGAGGATTCGAAGAGTGGAGGTAGGGGAAGGGACGAAGGTTTTGAGCTTTTAAGAGGTCCGTGAGGACCAACAATGTTGTTATGTTGCACAGCTCAGAGATAGCAGAGATGACTGAGCATTGTGGCGGAAGACTTGTGAATGCTACGACTTTTGACTTCAGATGGCAAGTAAGAATGCCCGTGCCGGTCATTTATTGACGTCCTATGTTAAAATGTCAAACACCCTCCTTTCTTGCATGTACTAATATAGACAAACTTACAACTAGTTTTGACTTGATCAGTTTCCCTTCTATGATGCAGAGCACACAAGAGTTGAAGAACCATCTGCTTACCTGCAAGAACATATTTTGTCCGGCTTAATTCACATACCCAGATCATTCAATAGAAAAGTCAGCCGTTGACCTTTATGAGATATTATATAGGTCTCCATCAGCCTGTTATACTTTGTAGATATGCTATCCATGTAATCAACTCAAAATTTATTAGTAAGTAAGTATGAAGGACTAATCTTTCACATGGGACTGAAACTCAAACACCACCGCAGTCTGGTAGGTCACCGGTGGCCAACCTCATCAACTAATCTTCATCTGTTTTGGTCTGTAACATCTGCCAAATCACTATATCACCTTCCCCTTGAAGGTCAGATATCTTAAATGAAAAAGGGTACTCTGTTCCATACATAAAGCAATAGATGACAAAAGTTTGAAGTGGTTTTCAGCTATAAATCCGGTGCTCAATCTGAATGGTAAATATCTCGACCTGATTTGTGCTTTTCGAAATATCTTGTAATGTTTCAAAGCTTGTATCTAACAAAATTAACGAAAGGAAGATGAAAAGGCACACATTTGTACTTCTCAAAAAGCAGGACTTGACTGCCAGCAAATAATATATAATTACAGTACGTAAACGTGACAATTTTGATTACAGATATTCAACCATTTCCAGGTTTTAACGAATCTCCTGCGCCATGAAAGAAGCAATAGGAGAGGAAAAAGTCAGCAACAAAAATACTCACAAGCGATAAAACCACAGCAGATGTTGTTGAGTCGCCGACTCCTTTAGCTCCACCCAAAGTTGTCACTCCCCATGCACAGCTCACAATAGCAATAAGGGCACCAAAAACCTGAGACTTTATCATGGCGCTAATGATATCCCATGGCCTCAAAGCCTTGCGAGCAGAATCCAAAATAATGTTGATGCTAACACCGTAGACTCCATCAGCAAGAAGAGCACTAGAAGCAAGCCCAACACAGAAACACATAAGAGTAACAATTGGCAGTGCTACACAAGAGGCAATAACCCTTGGAGTGATTAGATAATCAACAGGGTTGGCTCCCAGTACTCGCAAAGTATCTGTTTGTTCTGAAACTTGCATGGTTCCCAGTTCAGCAGCAAATGCACTTCCAATTCGCCCAGCCACAACCACTGCTGTTACCACAGGACTGAGCTCCCGCGAGAACGCTAGAGCCAAGACTCCACCAACAGCACGATTCAACCCCAATCTTGTGAATTCCCTAACAAACTGAATGGTGAAGGCCATGCCAACAAAAGCAGAAGTTAGAAGGCAGACACCAACAGAACGAGGTCCAATGCGCTGCAGCTGCTGGAGGGTATTGCGATAGTGAATTTTTCCTTTCAATATGCGACTAATCACTTGGCCCCCTAAGAGGAAGACAGACAGACCCCGCCAAAGGTATCTAGGTGGATCCCAATTACTGAAGACAGGTTGAAATTCAAGTTTTGGCTCAGGCTCAGGAGGAGGCCCATTGTTTGTGTTTTCTTCAGGAAGAGAGGCCGAGTTCGGAGAGGCTTTCAGACGTGGATGGAATACTCTGCTAAATTTGCCATGGAAAGACCCTTGCTTTTGATAAGAGGAAGAAAAACAAGATCGAATGATGTTCTTTGGCGTCCTTTTGGTGATTGTGAAAGCCTTTGTACTTCTACTGCATTTCAAGTTTTCAACCATACTCAGAAATTTGAATGCAAACAAAAAACCTCCACCGATGTAGATTATTAGGGAGTGCAATATACCTGTAGAACATGTGAGAGCATGAATGGCATATGGGTACAGCTGCCATTGTTATCAAATTCTGATCTGCGACTTTTATCTACGGTTCCATAGACTCATAGAAGCAGAAAAAATCAACTAGGAGAACAGATGACGAAGACAAAGCTTGCCTCCAATTCAGAAATTGTCTACAAAAGGATTAAGCGGCTAATAATCATCCATGGAGATTGCAATCAAATATGAGGGGAAATAACATTTATTTTTAAACAGTAGACATGCTCGTTGCGAGGAAATTGGTATCCAAAACTATTAAAAGAACAACATCTATCGACTATGCCAATGAAGCTGCAAACCAAAAAATATTCACTAAGGGAAAAAATTGGATTAGCAAAAGATAAATATTCATAGATCATAGTCCATATCCACATAGGGCCAAACTCAACAGTTCATTTCCCAATAGTTCTCCATCATGAAAATAGTCACATTTTTATAGATTATTTATATGAAGTTGCAATCATAAAGCACATGGACAATGTTAATAGAAAACCACAAGAACCACCAAAGAAAAAAGAAGCACCAGCGCATACATAACAAGTCATATGTTCATAAATCATACATCATACCCACATTGAACCAAGCTCAACAGCTTATCTCCCAATAGTCCTTCACAATAGAGATTTTTTTACAAAAAAAATGATGAAAATCAATCTCTATATCAAAGCAACTACAAACATTTCAACTACGAACTAGCAGAATCGAATCTGAAACAGCAAACACAAGACCACAATCGACTTAAAAAGAAGAAAGCCGCATCTTTTTTCGGTAGGGGTTGTTGAAATCGATCAGAGAAGATTATGAATACCCAATTTAAGGAGCGTGGCTCACTTTTCCGGCGAGAGTCGAGGGCGGTGGGCGGCGGCGGCGGCGGAGTGTTGCTGTGAAGGCATTTCTTCGTGAAGTGAGGAAGGACCCTTAGGAGCCAAGCCGAGCCATGGCGTGGCTTGCTCTCGGCTCTGAAAGCCATTTTATCTCGGCTGTGCTGGAGTTTGATCTTGGCCGTTGGATGCAAGATCAAAAAAAAAACAAGGGCCGCCGGCTCCGCCGCGGCAGCGACGACGGAGGGGGCGGGAAGGGTGCCCGGCCACGGCGATGGCCAGGGGCAGCGGCGACAGGGGACGGGGGGTGCGGCGCGGTGGGGTTGCAGGCGAAGGTCGAGGGGGCCACGGCAGGGCGGCGGGCGGGGGCTGAGGGGGGTGCGGCGGGGTGGCGGCGGGGGCTGAGGGGGCGCGGCGGGATGGTGGCGGGGGCCGATGGGGCATCGCGTGGCGGAGTGGCGGGCGAGGGACGGGGGGGCGTCGCGCGGCAGGGTGGCAGGTGGGGGACGGGGTGGCGGTGCTGTCGCCCGGCGGTAGGGCGGCAGGCCGGCAGGGGAAGAGGCGGGGCGGCTAGATCCGTTGCCCCTAGGGGTGGGCGCGGACGTCCGAATTTGTTCGTCTGTCCGACGTCCGAAGCATGTCCGACCGAATTTGACCGACCGAATTCGACCGAATTAAAACAAACCAAACATGGACATTTTTTGTCCGACCGAACGACCGACCGAATGTCCGATATTTTATATCAATAATATAATGTCTTTAATATTTATAAGACTAATATTATAGTTTATAAAAATTTTAAAATATAAATATACAGTAAAATTAATTAAATTTATACATAAAATCGATATTTAATATCTTAAATATCTAAAAATGACATACATATAAAAAGGATAAAAGTCACTTTTATATTTAGGAATTTAGAACTATACATTCGCATTAATAATCATATCAAACTACTTGTAATTTAGTTAATATTCTACTTATTTTTTTATTTTTATATATAGTGGATCGTAAAATTGATTTTAGGTCGTTTACCGCGTTAGGACGCGTTACATGGAATTTGGGTGGGTTATTAGTTATAAAGCATGTCGTTATGATTTTATATTGTTTGTTTTATTTTATAAATTTTTTTTCTATTTTATGGAATTTTTTAGGATTTATTTTGAGTTAGTTATTATTATTGACTCGGGACGGAGTCGAGTCGACTCGAGTCAAATCTTATTTACGATATTGCCATTGCTCAAACCACCAGCCCTTCTTCTCTTCCCGTCCAAACCATTGCCGCGCCGCCCACGGACCGGCGGAGGCAGAGGGCGGCGGTCTGGCGGAGGCAGGCGGTGGCAAAGGCAGCGGCAGCGGAGGTAGGCCGCGGCGGAGTCGAGGCGGTGGCGGAGGTCGGGGTAGGGCGCCGACAGGAGGAAAGGGGAGGGCCGGGGGAGGGCGGGGGAGGGCGGGGGAGGGCGGCGGAGGGCGGGGGAGGGCGGGAGGAGGGCAGGAGGAGGGCGGGGAGGGCGGCGGAGGGCGGGAGGAGGGCAGGAGGAGGGCGGGGGAGGGCGGTGATCGGGGGGAGGGCGGCGACCAGGGAGAGGGCGGCGGAGGTCGGGGGAGGGCGGCGAAGAGGGCTGCGGGGTGGGTGGCGGTGGCGGTGGCGGTGGCGGCGGCGGCGGAGTATAATTTCGGACCGTCCGCGGACGTTGTCCGGGCCCGACGGACAAATCGGACAATAATTCGGTCGGACAAGTTTTGTCCGACAAAATTTCGGACAGACGCGGACAATAACTTGTCCGATGTTTGTCCGACCGATGCCCACCCCTAGTTGCCCCGTCGCCGCGAGGGTTACGTCGCCGCCCCCGGCTGGGCAAGGGGGTGGTATCGCGTCGGTTGGCAGCGGCGGCGGCGGCGTCGCCCGTCACCCCCGGCGGCAAGGGGGGTGGCATGTTTTGGCCGTTGGATTTGATCCAACGGCTGAAACACTGCAGCACAACCATCTTGGCTGTGCTGTAGTACAACCTCCTCTTCCTCTATATATATATATATAAACGCTACTGTGCGCTACGTGAAAACGCAGCGCATCAGCAGCGTTTTGATCCGGGACCGTTGGATTGAAATCTGGCAGCCCGGATTTTCATTTACCCACACCCCCCCCCCGACAATGCTTTGGCGCGCTTCCTTCCTGCCGGCGCCTTCCCATGCCCCTTTCCCACGGTCCTCCTTCGATATAACACCAGCTCGCCCGTCCCCGCCGACCCACCTCCTCTCACCCATCTGCCGGCCGCCTGTTCCCGCCGACCCCCCTCTCACCCATCCCCGCCCCTGTTCGAAACCACCCTCGGCCACCGACCCCTCCCCAACCTCGCCGTCCTCGTCGGCCCCCGCCCGCCCCTGCCCAGCTGCCCTGCCCCGCTGTATCCGGCCCCCTGCCCCCTGCCTTCCCTCCCCTGTCCCCACACCTTCCCTCCCTTGCCCCGTGCCGCCCTCCCGCCCCTGTCTACCCACACCGGCCACACCCCACCCCGCCGCCGGTTCTACCGCCCTCGTCAGCCCCTACCCCGCCCGGCCGTCTCCCGCCCCTGCCCCCGCCTTCCCTCCCCTGCCCTCCCCAAACCCGCAGCCCATGCCCCCGCCCCTGTCGCCATGGGTGGCCCATGCCTCAGCCCCCGCCCCGCCCCCCCAAGGGCCCAGCCCCGCCCAGGCTCGCCCCCCAGCCCCCTGCCCCTACCTCCCCACACCTGCCGCACCCCGCCCCCACCGCCATCACCCGGCCCCTGCCCCCCACCCCTCGCCGTCCCCCGACCCCCCGGTTTTGGTATACGTAAACATAGTACAAATTATCATAGGAGAACAAAAGAGTTATGGTCGTAAATATTCGTGTGTTTTAAAGAAGGTCATTTCAAAGAAGATGAGCGAAAAAGAAATACCTGACAAAGGAAAAAAGAGAACTTATCCTATAATAAGAGAAGGTTGTCAAGCACGCATCAGGGTAACTAAGAATAAGGAGGGTACATGGAATGTCATGTATTTTGAAGAAAGACATAGTCATGAAGTCCTTATACCATCAAAAATTCAATTTCTTAGGTCACATAGGCATGTTACAAATGTGCACCGAAATTTGATTGGCCAATTCGGAGAGATTAATATAAAAACTTCTCAACTAATGTCTGTGCTAGAAATTGAAGCAGGTGGGGCAGAAAATATTGGTTGTACAGAGAAAGATATTAGAAATGTGCAGACAAAATATAAAAAAGAGATAAAAGAAATTGATGCCCAATTATTGATGGAACATTTCGAGGAATTGAAAGAGATGAATGACTCCTTTTTTATTGCTATGAAGTAGATGATGAGGGAAGATTAAAGCATTGTTCTTGGGCGAATGGAATTGCAAGAAACAATTATCAGCTTTTCTCAGATGTGATCATTTTTGATACAACATATAATACAAATAAATATTCACTTGCTTTTGCTCTATTCACCGGCGTAAACTATCACAGGCAAACAATTACATTTGGATGTGCATTTTTGTGTAATGAGTTGACAGAATCGTTTGTGTGGCTTTTTGAAACATTTTTAAAATGCATGAATGGAAGGCATCCTGGGGCAATTGTTCCTGACCAAGATCCGGCAATGGATAAAGCAATTAAATTGATATTTCCTTCAACGTATCATCGTTTTTGCATTTGGCATATCCTTAAGAATGAGATTAAAAAATTAGATGCAATTGCTCACAGGAAGGAGTTTTATGAGCCATTTCACAGTTTAATTTATGGGGCGGAAAGCGAAGAAATATTTGAATCACAATGGATTGAACTAATGAAAGATAATTGCGTAGAGGGAAATGAGTGGTTGAAATCCATATATGCAATTCGTCATGCTTGGGTACATGTGTATAGCAAAGGTATATTTTTAGCATGTATAAGAAGTTCACAACGAAGTGAATCTCAAAACTCATTTTACTCAAAGTATGTGAACAAAAAAAATAGCCTCATAGAGTTTATACATAGATATGAGAGAGCTATCAAAAGACAGAAATCGAACGAGGCAAAAGAAGCATAGGAAAATTTATATAAAAGCCTTAAATTGGTCATCCCATTTAATATGAAATGTATGATGGCTAAGGTTTACTTGAAAAGTGTTTTATAAGTTTCAAGAAGAACTACAATACAGCATGGTTTATTGCTCATCTCATAAGAAATTAGATGGGGAGGATATTGAACAATATGATGTAACATGTTGTAGAAATAATAAAGGCGTGGTTGCACATGTTACTCACAAAGGAGCTAATAGGAGATGCACATGTAGTTGTCAGCTTTTAGAAAGTGAAGGTTTTCCATGTAGACATTTGCTATATGCACTTAGATTGAATGAGGAGGATATTTTTCCTGAAATGTATATCCTGAAGAGATGGACAATTGACATAGCAAAGGAAGTTGCTTTTGATAGTGAGGGAGTGGAACTTCATGGTGATTGTCAGAAAACGTTATTCTCAAATTGGGAGAATTGCAGTGTATATTTAATCGATGGGCCAAAAAGGCATATTCGTCATCTGAAAAGTTTGAACTCGCCAAACAAAAATTGTTGGAGATAGAAAAATTGGTAGAAGATGTGGTAGATGATCGGCATCATGGAATACAACTACATCATGGAATACAAGTCCATCCACTTGCACAATCAAAGACAAAAGGAAGTGGTAAAAGATGGAAGAGTGGTAAAGAACTTGCAGTGGACCCTTTGGGAAAAGATAGGCTATGCCATGGGTGTAATCAACCGGGAGTTGGGCATGATAAACGCACTTGCCCTGCAATTGTATCACGGTAATGTTGCCTAATCAACCCTTCTTTTGATGTTTGTTATATATATATATTTTGATTAATTTTCACGTTTTGTTTTTAAATATATAGGCAAAAAATTGTTCCATCTGAAAGTGGAGTCATGGAGTCTATTCAGTGGCGTCGGCGCAGTGATGGCGATTGTCAAAGCAGTGATGCAGAACGACTATGATAAGTCCGAATTTGTAACTTGTTACCATGAATTGTTATTTGCTTTAATCAAATTTCACACTTTTGTAACTTGTAAGTTTGTACTTGTATTCATCATGTACAAGAAAGTTATATAAGATGGATCCACTGGGTCTTGTTTCTGATTTACTTAAATATTATAAGAATATTAACTACAATCGAGATCGAGTCATTTTTTTATTAACAGCCTCGAGTCGATATCGGGTCAATTTTAATTAAGTCGAGTCGAAACGGAGTCAATTATTGATTTACTTTACTCGAGTCTAGGCCGAGACAAGAACGAGTAAAATTTACTTGTACTATTGACACGAGTCAAGAACGAGTAAAATTTTTATTACGAAATAATTTTTTTAAAATAAATTATTTTATACGATTGACTCGAATCGAAATTGAGTCAAGATTTTATCACAAAATTATTTTATTTTTTTTAAAAAATTATTTCATACTATTGACTCGAGTCGAGATCGAGTCAAGATTTTATTACAAATTTATTTTATATTTTAAAATTTTTTCATAATATTGACTCGAGTCCAGATCGAGTCAAATTTTTATTACAAAATAAATACTAAAAAATAAAATAATTTTATAATAAAAATTTAACTCGATCCCCGCTCGAGTCAATATTACGAAATAAATTTTTAAAAAATATACTAATTTTGTAATATTGACTCGAGTCCCACGGGATCGAGTCAAGTTTTTATTATGAAATTATTTTATTTTTTAAAAAAATTATTTCGTTATACGACTCTGTCCCAAATCGAGTTAAGTTTTATTACAAAATTATTTTTTTAAAAAATTTTTTATTTCGTAATATTGACTCAAGTCGGGATAGAGTTAAGATTTTATTACGAAATTATTTTATTTTATTTATTTATTTTGTAATAAAAACTTGACTCGAATAGGGATCGAATTAAGTTTTTATTACATAATTATTTTATTTTTTTAAAATTAGTTTCGTAATATTGACTCGCGTCAGGATAGAGTGAAGTTATTGTTACGAAATTATTTTATTATTTTTAATTTATTTTGTAATAAAAACTTGACTCGGTCCCGTGCAGAATTACGAAATTATTTTTTTATTTTTTAAATTTAATTCATCATATTGACTCGAATCGGGCCCAAGTCAAGTTTTTATTATGAAATTAATTCATTTTTGAAAAATTTATTTTGTAATAAAAACTTGACTCGAGTCGTGAGAGAATAAAATTTTTATTACACTAATACCTTCCCCTGTTTCTTCCGCCCACCCTCTGTTTTATTGCCCACCCCACCGCCGACGACCTCGTCCCCGGCCGGCCGGGGGGGGGTGGCGATCGATGCGGCGGGGTGGGTGAGGGGATCGCAAGGGTGGGGCGGCGGCTGCGAGTGGAGGCGGGGGCGGGGGCGACCAACGGGGAAGGTCGAGGTCAGGGTCGGGGGCTGGGGCGACCACCGGGAAATCTCCGGGCTGGGGCGAACGGCGCGACGACAGCAGGAGGGAGGAGGGTGGGAATTTGTTTTAATTGTGGGCAGTTGGATTTTCATCCAACGGCCCACAATAAAATGCACTGTTGTGCGGTGCATTTTGGATGCAGCGCACAACAGTCCCTCTATATATATATATAAAATGAAAAGTTTATCAATACGTGGGTTGGAAAAAATTTTGCTTGTAGATTAATTTGGGTCATTCAATTAAAAAAATAGCCCAAATTGATTATATCTTTAAAAAGAAATTTATCACCCTCCCCTAAACGCCGCTGGCCAGATTCGGCTACCGACAACCGATATCAACTACCGTTAGATCTAGCCAGTAATAACCGGATCTGGCTTTATGACCCACTCTGGTTGCTCCTAACTAGATTAGGGCACCGTCGACTTAGTCAAACTAGATTTGGCCGATGTGATAGCTACGACTAGGCTTGGCCAATAGTCGACTAGATTTAGCCAAAAATGGCACAATTTGGCCGGCAACCGGCCACGGGCCGAAGGAGGGTGTGTGTTTTTTATGTTTTTAAATTTGATTTGTCATTTTAATCAGATAGCCCATGCTAACATGAGGCAAGCAATCCAGCCTCGAGAGTGTTATGGATATATATATAATCCACGTTTTCATAACAGGGCAAGTGTTACTCATGATTTATTAAATATTACTTACATGGTTATACAGTGATGGAGGAGAACGTTGGTATAATATTTTTTTATATATATTTAGTAATTTCCATCTTCTAACTAATCAATTTAGAGATGAAGAAACTAGGCATCGTCAAAACAAGGAGCTAGCCCTTCGTCATGGGCCGGACTTGCGGCAAAAGGAGCAGCCCTGGGCGATGCAGGCGCTGCCGCCGGTGGGATGGCACAAGAGGGTCTGGGTCTGGCAGTTGTTGCAGGCGACGGCGGTGTGGGAGTGGCTAAACACAATGGTGATGGTTGTGCACACCTTCACGTCCATGAAAAACTTATTGAAGAGGGTCCTATTTAGTAAATGTCTCCACAGATCAAACAAGTAGTTGCCCAGATCAAACAACTCTTTTCCCACAGTTAAAGAAAAACTATAATATATCCACAGCTTGATCTCCAATTAATCTCAAAGAGATGAATGTATGATCAGTTGCAAAGACTTCCTCTCAAATATTTGAACGTATCTAAAAACTACGGGCGCATTATTATTATATAATGGATCATTTTGCAAAATTTAGGGTAATATTCGAAGATTTTTACGAAACGTTTGAAACCAGCATATCTTGCTCTTGCAACTGTTTTGGAGGAGGAAACCAGAAGATGAACAATGGGTTTTGGGTTCAGAAGATGAAAAATGGTTTTGGGTTTTGGGGAAAACATTGATTTCGTCTCTAACTGGTGTGGTGCATGTGTATTTACTAATCACAAATTACCACCAGCTAAAAAGAGTCTTTAGCTTAATCCATGCGAAGTAAACGAATATTTGCTAATCCTAGGCTCTTGTTTGAAAAGAATAGGCAATTCAACCTTTGTTGGCCCACTCGAGATGCTCAAAATCTACAATATGAATCAATCCTCAAACCTTTTGCAACGACAAGATCTATTTTTTGTCTACAACCATAGAACATCATCCATATCTTCTCCTACTTTTATCCCCATAGTCGACATTATACCTTGTCCACACTAACAATCAAACCTCCAATTGACCCAAAAGTTGATCTCTTGATGCCATCCAAGTAACATCGAGTTCTTCCATGGCTTCAACAAACATTATTTACCTGTGGCAAGTATATCTATTCATCATCATCATTTACCCACAAAATCCTAAATTGTTGTGACCTCAGAACGGCAAGATCACTTTGATTAGACTTCTTTTTCTTGATCACTTCATATGCAAGCTCATAATTAAGGCCATAATTGAAGGCAATCAAAATAACTATTTTAGTATTATCTAGTAGGTCAAGTATCTAAAGCAGTCATTCATCAATCTCATTAGATTACCCAACTTTTGACTCATACTATAACTTGAAATAAGCACTAGAATGGGATCAATCATTAGCGACTATTTAGAGATAATCATGTTGCTCCTTCAAATCCAAGCTATGTCACCATGTTAGAACCATGCACTCTCCATTTATCGCAGTGTTTAAGAATTTTCACTGTTACTCCTGTGCTGAGATGCTCTCCATTTCATAGGTGCTTAGCTGCTCCTTTTTGACTTGACATAGCTTACCGCATGCTTATTTCATAAATGACAGATCGAGACTTGAAGGGCTTGTTTTATGTAAAGGGTTCACAAATTTCCAAGTTGCGGAAATCGTCCAACATTTCTTTCTCGAATCTAAAACACTGTAAAAGATCACCATGCATTATTAATCAAGCATAATTAGTACTTTAAGAGAGTGTCTTTTTCGTCATGATGGATTCCAAACACATCATTAGTTAATTAAGTAATGAAGTAATCGCAATTAGATCATTAGTATATATAATATGATCCACCCTAGCTCCCACTTGGGCACTAAGTATTAAAATTGGTATGAGACTATGACATGACACTATCAACCGGAAGCATAATAGTTGTACTATTAAACATGTTTAGGGGTCAAGTCTAGAAGATCATGAGGTAGAAGGCGGCCATGAAAGATCAGAAGGTAGAGACTGTTTTTAGGCGAAACTTGTCCGACCCATGTCGCTCCTTCGGCCACCGGTGTGGTGGCCTCGTCAAGGAGAAGAGGGCCAGGTTCTACATCCTACGCCGGTGCGTGGCCATGCTAGTCTGCTGGCATGAAAGCAGTGAAACATGAGCAACCTGCGCGGGAGTATGAAGCACGAAGACTTGCCCACACCACGTAAGATTCACCACTCCTAAGCAATTGTGTACGAGGAATATTCCGGCCTGAAAAAGTGAATTTTGTGCAGGTTTGATCAATGCATTTTCTCACTGCATACGGAGTTTTTTGTGATTTATGTGGACATGATTTTAGAGCTTTTTTAATTCATTTCAGACAGCTTTGATTGACGTCCAATGAGAGATTTGAGTGGTTATTTCCATTGGAGTGGTACTATAAAACCCAATCAAATTTAAGTTAATCACCCACCTATTAAATGTTATTATGACAATTTTATTATTTTAAGAACAAATGGGTCCTCTTATTTATGATTCCCTACTTCCTGTCAATATTAATTATAAAACCTTCTAGCAGATTCTTTTTATTTCTATAGAGAGTAAATTAGTTGTCTCTCATTCTCTCAAGCCAGGGATGCAATCTTCCATGCTCAGTAGAAAAGCTGCTATTTGGCAGATCAGGGTAAGCTTTAGGTTGCCATTAGCAATTTGGAAGCTTATTATAAACGGATATAATTCATGGCACCGAGAATTTTCGCTATTCTGATGATCTTGTTTGTTGGCTGCTTTGTAATCACTTAAATCTTAGTTCAAGAACTACATGACATCCCAAAGCTTTGTTGGTATCAGGAAAAGAAAGAAGAATGATCATCTAAATCATACAAGCGTAAACAGTTTTCTCTTTACGTAGGCTTAATTCACTCGTACTGATTCGTTCTATTTCATCATCAAGGCTTCATCACACTATTTAGCTCCTGATACTTATATTTGAGGGATGCTAAAAATTCCCAATTTGCTGCTGAGCTTGCATACAAATTTATAAGTACGAAGTGTTAACGGCCCAAATCAAGTCCGATGTAGTGGAAATTTAACCTTGGACGAAAATTGTTAAAATCCGTATTGACAATTCAATATGCAATTCCATTGTCCAGAGCTGGTATCCCATCGATGAAAGTAATATAACTAACAGGTGACGGCTAAATAAGTAAACTTCAATTGAATTCAGATTTTTGTAATAATAAAAACCAGAAGAATTTTCCCACCACAATCCCATTCACGAGTTTCTAATCTATGGTTGGTATGGCAGGCAAAAATTACATGATCGAAACTATCAGATTATCAGTTGCAATTTTCTTAGTTGCCCATTGTGAGCATAAATATTTGATGGCAAAAGCCATGGCATAAATCAATGTAAACGTTTCAATGATTACCTTCATAAAGAGTGATCAATTGTAAAGGTCATCATCATCTGCAGCACCAGCTGAAGTCGCAAATGGATCAAGCCCACCAGATCCCACTGCAGTCTGGGTTTGCTCCGAGAATCGGAACTCGCTACCAAATCCTCTAGACTGCTGCAATGTCTGTGCAAATGCCTGATACTTTCGGATGTCTGCATCGCTGACACTCCTGCGAGCAAACTTCATTGATTCTTCAAAGTGTTCAGGTCTGATTTCCGCAACATCATCTGTTTCGTCGTCTTCTTCCATGGCCTCTGCATTATCCCTTCTCCGCCTTTCCTTCTCAATGTCCTGCAAAAGAAACAGCAAAGCCATATTTAATACAAGCAGCTGCAAGAAAAATCTAAGAATTATGAAGCACAGTGGTTGTAGAGCTCACTGCTTACCCTTTCAATGTTCTCTCTGATTGCATATTTGACACCGCGCTGACAAATTTCAGTGATATCAGCCCCACTGAACCCTTGAGTGTACTTGGCAAGAGCTTTCAGGTCAACTTTCTTCGAAACTGGGGACTTCCTGAGACATGCTTTGAAAATCTGATGCCTAGATTCCTCATCAGGTAAAGGAATGTAAATAAGCTGATCAAGACGACCTGGCCTCAGAAGTGCAGGGTCTATAATATCCGGCCTGTTTGTTGCTCCAATTATAAATACGGTTTTCTTGGCATTCATGCCATCCATTTCAGTCAAAAGCTGATTAAGAACCCTATCAGCGGCCCCACCAGCATCACCAACACTGCTTCCTCTCTGAATAGATCAGCAGAATAAATCAAGTAAAAATTCAGAACTAGGAATTTTAAGAAAGGCTGCAATGCCAGTTCACGGAACTGCAAGCTATGCCATTATTTAAAAAGCTTCCCTTAAAAGTATACATCAGTTGGACGAATATAATTGATTATTTTCTCCCCTAGGAATATGATATGATATCTGACCAAAAATTTAATAGCTCGTCAGGGAAAAAAATCAACACCATGCACCAAAAAAGGTGAAATTGTTTCAGTGAATCAGTGATCATCATAATTAGCCCATTTTTTTGCAATATTTAATATGTTACTGTCAGGGATTTTTCTACCATTTGGTTGTGTAACCATTTCCATAGCCTTTTGCAGAATCATTGACTGTATGTCAAATCATTCAAGTTGTCTGGTTGCATAACAGTAAAATATGCATCTAATGACAAAGATAAATGACAATGAAATTGAGAAAAAAGAACCTGGGTGGCAATGGAATCAAGTTCATCAAAGAACAGAACACATGGAGCAGACTGGCGAGCTTTATCAAAGATTTCACGCACATTAGCTTCACTTTCACCAAACCACATTGTAAGCAATTCAGGCCCCTTCACACTTATAAAATTTGCCTGGCACTCGTTAGCAATTGCCTTGGCCAGCAAAGTTTTCCCACAACCAGGAGGTCCATAGAAGAGTACTCCCTTGGAAGGTGACATGCCAAATTTCTCAAATTTCTCAGGATGCTCCACAGGATATTGAACAGTCTACACAAAATAAAAAGGAGTCACTAAATCAATTGTGCACAATTATTCACTTTCAAAATATCTTTGCGACAGTGAAGGAACAGTCACATAATAAAATAGATGTTGTCCTAAACACAAACCACAGTTACATGCAACAATATATAAATACCTCCTGTAGCTCCCTCTTGACATTTTCAAGTCCACCAATATCCTCCCAGCTAACATTTGGCACTTCAACAACCTAGTCACAAAAGAGAGCAGATGAATTAAGCACATTTTCAGCAAGCGATGTCTAATTCCGCTAAGATTTCACTCAAAAATAAAAAAACAACTCACCGTCTCACGTAGAGCAGAGGGATTCGATGTTCCAAGGGCAGTTTTGAAGTGCTCATTGCTGACTGCCATCGAATTCAATATCTCAGCATCTATGCTATCATCTTCTAAGTCTATTACGTCCATCTTTTCTCTGATGCACTGAAGAGCAGCTTCAGTGCAAAGAGCAGCTAGATCAGCCCCCACATAACCATGGGTGTCCTTCGCAATCCTCTCCAGATCCACCTGTATGCAAGTTTATCAGATTCATAAAGCTGATCAATCTGATAGATTGAAAAAGGAAATTACAATAAATGTGTCAAGTAACTTACGTCTTCTGACAGTTTCATGTTCTTTGTATGGATACGCAGAACCTCAAGCCTTCCAACCTCATCTGGAACACCAATGTCAATCTCACGGTCAAATCTGCCAAACCTTCTCAAAGCCGGGTCAATACTATTAGGCCTGTTTGTGGCTCCAATGACAATAACATGAGCCCGAGATTTCAAGCCATCCATGAGTGTCAACAACTGGGAAACAATCCTCCTCTCCACTTCTCCATGTGTTTTCTCTCTTTTTGGAGCTATTGAATCTATTTCATCAATGAATATGATGGATGGTGCATTCTTTTCTGCTTCTTCAAAGGCTTTCCTAAGGTTGCTCTCACTCTCTCCAGCTAACTTTGACATGATCTCAGGACCATTAATGCAGAAAAAGAACGCCCCAGTTTCATTTGCAACTGCCCTGGCGATAAGTGTCTTGCCAGATCCAGGAGGGCCGAATAAGAGAATTCCCTTGGGCGGCTTCACCCCAATAGATTTAAATAGTTGAGGGTGTCTCAATGGAAGTTCTACAAGCTCACGTATTTGTGCCATCTGTTTCCTGACTCCACCAACATCATCATATCCAACTTCATCCAATCGATCTTCATCTTCCCTACGCACTGGCTCACCCTCACAAAAATTTCAGTATCAGGAGAGACCACACAATATTCTTCAGGCTCTGTCTCAATAATTTTGAATTCAACACTCCGCATGCCACCCCTGACAAGGAACATGTCTCCTTTCCTCACCGGTCGGTATGCTTCAAGAAAATATGCTGTAGAACATTTGCCACACAAATAAAGCAAGAAAGGTCAGACAAATCTGTCAAATATGTAAATATTGCAGAGTACTTGCACGTTATTAACACACATACACATGATTTATATAACAAAGCTACTTAATATTAGTGGCATATGCCCACATACAGCATGCAAACACAAGGTCAGTGAAAGTTCTCTCTCATATTGAAACAAAGGGAGAAACTATATCCACCTTAGATGGTGATGAAACACATTTGAGTTCAAATATATATGCCTCTATAGAATAATCAACTGATTTCTAGATTGATTAGATAGAATGTCTTCCAGCAGGTATGGTACGCCAAGCAGATTTGTCGTAAATCAAAGACCATTTTACCCATGTTCAACAGATAATGCACAAAATAAAAGTTTGAGACAAAGAAGGAAAGGATTGTGGCATACGTTTCAGATATGCATCAAATAGGTTCCCTGTAACCCCTTCAATGGTGTCATCCACGGGAAGTATGTGAACACGTTTCCCATATTTCACATCAGGGCATTGGTGAACCGAAACAACATCACCAAGTCTAACACGCAGATTTGATCTCACGACCTTGTTCATTCTAATCTTTGGTTCCTCACATGTCTCATCGGCAAGTGCAATACAGATTGTATCTCGCCTTTTCTTACCCTAGAGTTCAAAAAAAGTACAGTTAACAACATACCAAAAGCATGAGCACAATATTTAGGTTGTAGATACCTAACTGAATGTACCAATAAAATTCTTTAAACAAAAGTACAGATTTCTCAGCCCAAGTAAAAAAATCAAAACCAAGTTAAAAATAAAGGCTCCACCGAGTTAATCCTTGCCAGCGCTTCAAGATGAAAATTTTAAACGTAACCAAGCAAAACCAAATTAAAATTCAATCATCAAACAATCCGCCAGTAAATTCTAAACTTAAATTCCTTTGGCACGAACAACAATATGCCCTAAGAAATATCTCCAACTTTGCACCACAACCTTTCTCACTAACAACTTACACTACATTGAAACTAATATACCAAACAAATAAAAACTCAATGATTACTCAAACACCTTGAACAATAGAGCCAAACGAAACCATTCGAAACATCCCAAAGTCCAACACTTTTCAATTACCTTAAGGAGGATGGTATCCCCTCGAAACAACTGTAGCTTCTCCATCGTATCCGGATGAAGTGCCACAACGGAATTGTCATCATTGATCGCTTCATCAACAATCAACCTGTTAGCCGCCTTCTTCCGCTCCAAAATCGCAGTGCTAAAGTCCTTCTTCGCCCCCTTCCTGCGACTCAACACAAACCGAACACAATTCAAAACCCCCACACTCCAACACAAGCACAAACATTAAAAATACCCATTCTTCAAACCCAATCGCCCAAAAATCTCATCTTTCCGACAAACAACCAAAGATCCAATAAACACCAAACAGTCGCCATCCCAAATTACACCTCGCCGACCATCATCAAACCACCGTGACCAGCAGACCCTACAACAAACAACCGAAAAACCCAAAGCGCACCACCAAGACTCCGAATTTCCTCAATATTTTCAATCAGTAATCACACACAACTGCCCATCAACCGCTTCCGATGGAGAAATTGAAGCATCGATCAGAACCCAACAAAACCAGGCTCAAATCGAACAGGGAAAAAAGGAGAAGAAAGTTGAGAGAAGAGGGAGGGGGCGGGGAGAGGAGGGAGATCTTACGAATCGGAGGATTCGGCGTGGTTGGCCATCGTTGATAAATGCGGTCGTCGTCGCCGCAACGGGGCACGAGGAAGACGAAGACGTGAAGCAGGGAGAAAAAATGATAATATAGCTCTAATTATTCTCCAACTATAAATATGATTATGACGATAATCAATTACTAATTAACTTCTCCCTAAGTTTTTGAAAACTCAATTAATACAGCTAAGTATATAATGAACCTGGGATTTTTTTCATAATAAACCTGGGATAATATAAAAGGAGATTTTTTTCGATATAATAATAATAATTATTATCATATTTGTTTATTATTATATTGTGAATGTTGTTCTGTAAGTGGGAAAAAAATCTAAATAAATTTGGAATATGATCCTAATTAATCAAAGTATTTTTTAGTTATGTCAAGTATTTGAATTATTGTTTAAAGTAATTATTAAAAGTATTACTCAAATTTTGATTAAATAAATTAGATTTCTTATAGATATTTTCCTTAATTAAATTAGTTATTTTATTATTAGTGTATGAGCTTTTAAAATCTAAAATAAGGGTGATAACTAACTGCTTGCACAAAATTTTTTGGATATTCAACTTTATTTAATAGTTGTCTAAATTTTGTTTGATTTAAACTCTATATTTCGTTAAAATATATATATAGAGAAGTGTTGGCATGCGTTGCCGGCATTTGGCGGGGCATGCAATGCATTTAATCTAAGCCGCTGGATTTTGATCTAATGGCTTAGACACACCCTCTCACCCCTACGTCTGCCAGCCCGTCCACCTACCCTCCCACTTGCAACCAACTCGCCCAACCACCCACCCGCCCACCTGTCCGACCACCCCCGTCCCCTCGCCATGGCCACCCCCCCGCCCCAAGCCACCGTGGCCCCCCGACTTGTCCAAGCCATGACCCCTCTACTGCAGCCCCTCGCTCGCCACCCTTGCAACGACCCCGCCCGCCCCAAGCCGCCACGGCCCTCCGACCGGCCTAAGTCGTGGCCCCTCCGCCACGGCCCCCTGTTCGCCGCCCCTGCGATAACCCCACTTGCCCCAAGCCGTCGTGCCCTCCCTGCCTGCCCCAAGCCGTGCCTGAACATAGTTGAAAAACGACGGAAAATAGTTGAAAATGAGTTGAACTAGACTAAATCGAGCTAAATTGGATTGAGTTGAATACGATGAACCAACTCAATCTAGGTAAACTAAAAAATGGGTTGGGTTGACTGGGCGGATATGACATGGATTGGAGGACTTGGACACGGACTGGCCACTTGTAACACCCAATCCGGTTTACTCTCAACCCGGACCAAAACTGTTACAAAGGATCGAACTACTCGTAAACCGATTAAGTTGGCTGACCCAAAACCTAAACGGCTACGACATAACCCTCTCGACGTCTCAAGATGGAGCACACCGCTAATGCACAAACAATATATAAATAAGATGCAAAACCCTAACAGGATACTACGTGAATGTCATGATAATCACCGCACACCAAAATAATTAAAACAACAATAAAATTCATAAAACCTGGAATAAAACGGACAGAGCCTCCCCTAAAAGTGCAATAAGGGGATGACCTGTTAAAATACGGCACAATATATATATATATATATATATATATATATATATATATATATAAACAACAATTTATATCACAATAGACTTCAAATCAACTACACATATCGTAATTGGCATCTAGCCCACCTGCAATTCATGTTCATCGTGTTTTTGTTCATTTCAACTTAACATAGCTGATCATCCTGGGCATTGGAACTTTTCCAAAACATTTCTAAGAAAATTCATACATTTCTAAACAAGATCTACAAGTCTCATAAACACATGCGTAAATACTAATATGTAAATCTACCACAAAAGCCAATCACATCACATCTTACGCAAAAGTCGGTGCGGCACCAGGTATGTGTGTGCAATGCAAGCGCTACTCCTTCGTCGAGGCCGGCATACACCAATCCTCATCCTCACCTACATATAGTAGAAAAACGTCAGTAACGGGTGTCACTGGTCCGGAAATAACTAATATCAAACTGGAACATGAGAGCAAACTCTCATGGAAAGCAAACCATCATATATATCTTCCTCAAGAACTCTCATAAGGGCAACTATAAAGGAGCCGTCGAGCAGCTGACTCAACAACATCCCAATCTATCTGGTACTGTGCCGCTCACGACACTTCTTTTTCAATACTTCACGTAAAACTTTTATCCTAAGCCCTCTCCGAACCTCCATATTACTCCTGGCCTTGAGCACGTAGACCGAGCACTCTCAGGCAGTCGCCTTTAGTACCCTTTGAACCACAAGTCCGGACATGCGCTGTACTAAACAGTACCCGTAAACCTCCACGTCCTCCGGGTGTGAGGAACTCAAACCCGGAGTTGTCAGGATCCCTCGGGAATGGAACAGTCCGCTGGCACTAATCCAGAGCCCGCTTTGACTGGCACGGCATCCGCTCATGGTACGTGCAGTCGACTCATCTTCTCTTGTCTCACTGAAAACTCGATAAAACTATTTATAGGGCTGGGTCGGGATTTATTATAATAGGCCCGAAGGCAACTTGAGGTGGATCTTATTTTCGAAAACAAACTCGAGTGATCTCATCCTCGAGGGTTATTAATTCCGAAAAACATTGACCAGGTGACCCGTGTTAGGTGGGGTCCAATAAATCATCCACCTGACACGTCCTACGATCAATAAATCAAATCACCGATAGAATGGAGCGATAAAACCTGAGAAGCGTGTCCTAACGGACCTGTCAGAAGCTCCAAGCGCAGTCTCGTGCCTAGACGGCGAGCTCCCGCAACGAACCTACATGAACATAACTATTTACTAACGCCCATACATATATGATGCACACCTATATAACTAAGATATCTACATGCATACAATTATCTAATCAACCATGATAATCATCTCGACAAGTACCCTACGTCTCTAATTGTCAAGCAGGTTAATAATTTTATCATTTCATATGTTACTTATTACCTAGCACTTTTAATTCCAATTTCAAAGCATACCTATTCTAATTAGGTGACAATGGTTTAATCAATTTAATCTGTTTAACTTAATGTTAGCATGCAAAACCTAATTCATACATATTCATAAATTAACTAGTTAACAAGCATTTAATTAACTATACAATAGTTTACTAACAATTTCATAATGTTAGCATGCAAAAACCTAATTCATACATATTCATCAATTAACTAGTTAACAAGCATTTAATTAAATTAACTATACAATAGTTTACTAACAATTTCATAATGTTAGCATGCAAAACCTAATTCATACATATTCATGAATTAACTAGTTAACAAGCATTTAATTAACTATTCAATGGTTTACTAACAATTTCATTACTAAGCATTCACATCATACAACACAATTCACACTAATCATCACATGTTTATCATAATCACGATTAATTAAACTAAAATCATGAAGTTAATACAATTAATTCTAATATGCTACTATGACCACAACATTTATGTAATAATTCTAAAAAAGAAGGAAGAACCACCTCGCGATCGGCGCTGAAATCGGTGTCGACGGACGAAGGCGGCGGTTTTTCCGGCGACTATGCCGGCGGTTTTCCGGCAGCTCCGGTGGTTTTCCAGTGATGATGATCATGAGTAGTCTCAAAATGAAGGTTTGGCTGCTAGCTCGCCAAAAAATAGCCAGAAAAAGGGGCGAAGTCTCCAGTGATGATCATGAGTAGTCTCAAAATGAAGGTCTTGACAAGATAAACCTATCTAGGTGGTCAGATAGGCTAGAGGTAACTCGTCGGCTCTAGAAAGCAACTCGAAAGGGTGGCGGCAACGACTGAAACCTACTACAAAAACATCATTGTCGGTGACAATTGTAGTGGCACCGGTGATCGTGAGTGGCATGGATAGATAGTTGGTTTCGAGGCGGTCCTAGGGATGTCGGTTCGGTGAACAAGGGCGAGCTGGAGACTCGCTAGCGGCGAGCTGATGTGGCGGCGGCACTAAGGGTGTAAACTCTAAAAATCATGGGAAATCTTTGAAAATAACATGGTAGAAGCTAGGGCTAATATGGATGGCTCGGAACTTGCCATGTGGCACGATCGAAACATCCGACAACTTGTAACCTAGTGGGGCTCACCTATGGGTATATGCAATATACATATGGATGAAAAACTCGGATCGAGACTTTCTAAAGTCAAAACTGACTCGAGTCCTAAAAGTGACTCTGTAGGCGAGAATTGAGGTAAGAAGGTTAAATGTGCATCGAACCACCAACTCAATCGGATGAGAACCTATGACTAAATCAAGTTGGGCCTACAGGGGCACAATCCAATAATCCAAAATCCCTATGAAGCATGCAAATGTGATACCTTGAAAATCCTTAATGGATACTAAACGCTACAACAAACCAAATCTATGCCTACAACCCTGACTAACCCATAAAAAATTATTTGTATACCTTGTATATATGATGATAACTTATGTTTTGTTATAACCTAGCTGAAGCTATCATTTGCCTCTTAAGTAGGGAAGCTAATTGAGCGAGCCAGCTCATGAGCATTTGGCGTTTAGCCTACTCGAAACTCGACATTTAAATGCTTGAGCTTGAACTCAAATCTTTTGAGCCTAGTTCAGCCTATTCGAAACTCGACATTTAAATACTTGAGCTTGAACTCAAATCTTTTGAGACTAGTTTGAGCAAGGCAGTGTTCAACTCGAATCGACTCGGTTATAACTCGAAATCGACTTGTAGCCCAACTCAAACTCGACTTGATAAAATAATATAATAATATAGTCTTTATATTATATATATATATATATACTAATAAGTTTAATTGTAACTAGTTATATTTATTTATATACAATATAATATCAAAGTAGTGAGATAGCTTAAATGATAGGTATTCAAGTTAAAGGCTTGGAGGTTGTAGGTTAAATCTATGTTGACTTTATTTTTTTAGTGAGTTACTTTCCACTTTACAATCGAGCTAGTTTCGAGCTCAAGAACGAGTTAGGTTCGTGCTCGCCAAAATTAAACAGTTTAAATGTATTAGAACTCGAGTCGAGCTCGAATGACATAAAAATATTCGAGTTGACCTCGAGCATGCATATTCAAAATTCGTTCGATCTCGAGCTGAGTTCGAACAAACTTCGAACTATTCGAGCCGAGTTCAAACATAAGTTGAGTTCGGCTTACTCGCTTGTTTAGCAGCCCTACTCTCAGGAATACTCTGCCATCGTAGTATGCTCAAACGGCCATCTGAGCTCCATAATCAGAATTGGAAACTGATCTAGCTTGAACTCGTTCGAACAAACCCAAACTAGCTCGAACTGGGCAACCTAACCCGAAGCTGGGTTTTACACTATTCCCCGATCGACCTCCGACAACAGTCACCCTACCCAATTCATGATCCTTAGATTTGTATATGATTCAGTTGATTGGGTGTAGGTATGAAGACCGCGAGCAAGAAGAAGGCCGCAACATGCTGCGACAAGGTTGGAGTTGGTCGAATGGAGAGCAGTGTTGGGTCTTATAGATATTGAATCGAACTCGCACCCGTGTTCCCTCCCCCACATGCTATCTCGACATAACACTTGTGAGTGTACAAATGAGTTGCTAGCTTAATGAGGTTATATTATGGTTTGATCTCCATTGCAACCAGATTTGTTATTTACTATTGTAATCCGATTAGTGATTATGACGATGGATTGCTCATTTAGCTGATAGTATTATTCAATTCCTATTAATAACCTCTTTCTTTTTAATTTGCAGATGTCGCTGTCCAGATTGATCTCTGATTATTAAGACGAGTGTTCATTATAATACATTGCTTATTTAGCTGACATTAGGATCTAATTTTCATTTGAAGATTGATTAAAATATAAAATTAGAGTGCCCATCATGCAGCAAAAACAGATAGAAGACGTTATTACATATCAACTCCTTCACAAATGGAAACAGCCTAAATCCCAAGTCTCTAAAGCACAATGGAGGAAACCCTAATTTCTCTTCTGGAAAACAATAATAACTAGCGAAAAACCCACAATATGCACGTGGTGCACTTAAAACTTATTAAAATACTATACATTAATTATATAAAAAATTAATTTAAAAACTATTATTGTTTTATTTTTAAATAAAAATAATGAATATTTATATAATTAAGCAAAAAATATAGCTACATGCAAATATTAAAAGTAATTTTAAGTTTCATAAGTAAATTTTTAATAATTAAATGAAATTTATTTTTTAAAAGATTTTTAATTGAGATAGAATTATACTCTTAGATTTTTTTCTTAATATAAATAACAGTATATTAACTATTAAATGAATAAAATCTGTAAAAATATAAATTAATTATGTATATTAAATTACAAATTTAATTTGAATAGTTTAATTATAAATATATTAAATTTACCACATATTTTTAAAATTCCAAATTTAAGTAGAACTATGCTTCAACACTTTTCCAATAATAAATATAATTATTATTATTACTATTATATTAAATAACAAATTTAATTTCAATAATCTAATTACTAATACATTAAAATTAATTAATATTTTCAAAATTTTATAACTTGGGTAGAATTATAATTTAATACTTTCCTAATAATAAATAATAATAGTAACAATTTTAAATTAGGTAAGTGTTAATGAAATCTTAAAATGATTATGGGTCAGAATCAACCACAATGACAGGAAAGCTAAAATGCGATGTGTGCAAAAGAAACCCTAACTTTAATGTAAGAACTAACTAAAGACCAGCGTGATGTACAAGGTATAGTTGAAACGTATTAATATTTAATAATATAAATCAGGATTATACAAAGTTAATTTCAAAGTTATTAATTTATATTTTTAAATAAAAATAATAAATATTGATTTAATTTTAACAAAAAAACATAGTTGTATACAAATACTAGAAGCAATTTTAATTTTAATTAGTAAAAAAAATTATTAACTAAATAGAATTTATGTTTTTAAATATTTTAAATTTGAATAAAATTATAGACTGTGTTTTTTAATAATATAATAACAATATGTAAATAAATACAAATATTAAAAATATAACTTAAGTATATATTATTAACCTACAAACTTTAATTTGATAGTATAATTATAAATATATTAAATTTTATTAATATTTTAAATTTCTTAATTTAAATAGAATTATAGTTCAACGTTTTCTTAATGATAAATAACAATAATAGTAAGAATAATATTTATAACTTAAGTAAGAATTAAGGGGCGCATAAGACTATTGTAGTGCCACAATCAACCCTTATACAAGAAAGGCTAAAACACATTAAACTATCATATAACAAATTAAATATACTTAAATTTATCATATTAAATATATTAAATATTATAATATTTAACATATTTATATTTTTATATTTATATTTATCATATTAAGCGTTTTGAATATATTAAATATTAAATACTAATATTTATCACATGGCTAAATGATTCGAAACAAATCCTAATTATAACAAAAAAGTATTAAAATATTCAAAACAAATACTATTTGTAATAGAAAAGTAATAGTTTTACTAATAAAAAATAAAAGATAATATTGTAAAATAATTAAAGGGCATGTGGCAGTACTATATTAAAAGTCCTCTAATTTATATATTAGTATAGATAAATAAATAAACAATACGACTCCTACTCCAACTAGAAGATATACACTATATCTTATTAGGGTTTGCTAAGTTTATCTACTTAAAAAAACCTAACTGATTGGGATTCTCCACTAACATTGGCGTAGGAGTTAAAACCAGATTTTAGATTTACAGTTCTCAGGATTGATCTCTGTTATGGTACATTGCTTGATTAGAGGATGTTAGAACGCTATTTCTATGGGGTACAGATTTTAAATTTGCAGTTCCGTTGTCTGATTGTTAAGATGTTGGAGAGTAGGCTTCAAATTTCCAGTTGCTGTTGTCTTCTCGTCCATTCCAAACTGAGTAAGACGAGTGTTCAGTGCTGCATGATTGTGTTGCGCATCCAGGATTGCTATTTTGATAATTGTGACTTTAATCTACTTGCAAAATTTGAGTATTCAAGCATATTTAATTTTGTTGAACTTGGGTATGTGCTTTTTCTTGCTAATTCACTGATTTATTCAAGTGATCGAACCCATAAATTTTTTATATATTTTATTATGCTAAGTTGTAACCTACTTTTACTAATTAAATTTTATAGTTTATAATTATTTTTCTATAAATATTAATTTTTTACTATTATTAAACTTATATCTTAATACCTAATAGTTTGAGACAAACCTCACTTAAACGAGTCTAAGACTCTTTTCAACTTGTCTTGTTACCTAACTGATTCGGGTCAGGCTAACTCGTCTCTACCTAGCCAGCAGCCAACAACAATTGTCATACAATTACACTTATCATAATAAAATTTTTGCCCTACATAATATAGTGTTTTCATGAAATTATATAATTATTCACCTCTCATTCTTATTAGTCTACGTATTTCATTTGATTAACCTAATAAACATAATAAATTAACATTTTATCATATTTTTCTCGACAATTGAGATGAAAATTGCCCATAAAAATGTGAGTAACAAGAAGATTATAAATTGATTTCTCTTATATTTTACATATATTATACACTTATTTATTGTATAATTATCAAATATTAAAATATACAAAATCTCGTAATAATGATGATTCATATATAAATTGGTCAAAAATTAATTTAAATTGGGCGATTCAAAAACCGATCATAACAATTCAATCTAAATATGTTATTTTGACTTGATTTTTAATAGAGTCGAGTTAAATTGGTTAAATCAAATAAGTTCAAACCGATTCTCACGACAAACAGTAGCAATAAAAAAACTGAGCCACCAAATGGCATGAATGGACAATGACAATAAAAACATTAAAAATCTTGATATTATCGTCGAAACTCAAATCTTATAAATCTTTGTCTGTACTATAAAACAAAGAAATAATTGAACTTGTAGCTTTCATAGCATCCACCAGACAAGTAAACAATTATTTTTCTCACTCTTAATCTTTCTAGTGTTTTGGTGCAGTGCGTTGCCCAGAACCAATCCAGATAAGTTCACAACCCTCAAAAGATTTTGTGAACAATTCGCTACAATATCTAACATAATTTTAAATATTATATTTATTGGATTTATAGTCATTATAAAATATATTTCGTTTAAATGGGTTGAACCAAGTTCAACAAGATTATGAAATTATAAATAAAATATTTTATTAAATACCGGTTAAAATACCTTATTTTTTAACAAAAAAGAGAAAATTTTTGTGCAAATTTAAAATTCAAAGACCATGGATCAAAATAGTACAAATAACTTTTCCCCCTGTCTTGCTGCAAAATAATTCAATATCTTATTTTTTAAAAAAAGTTGAACATTTTAGATGAGCATCATAAAACTAGTAATAATTCCTTCAAAAATATTCACCATTATTTCGAGCAAATAAAATATTTTAAGAAATCTTTAATTATTTTGAGTAAAAATATATGGGATGATAATAAAAATATTAATGAGTCAGTTATAAATTCAATTATATGGTAGTAATGTTATGGAAATAAAGAAAAAATGAGGTTGGTTATTATTTTAGGTTATTCAGTTAAAACCTAACCAAATCGAACTAATTTAGTTTGGTTGGTTCGGTTATAAGTTACAATTCGGTTCTTATTTAATTAATCAAACAAACTTATTTTGATTTGGTTGGTTTAGAGTCAACTTTGGTTTCAGGCCAACGGTTGCTCAAGCCTACCCATAATATTAGCAAACACCGTGCATCTTCCCATTGGTTGCGTTGTTACCCTCCCACCTCCCTGGCCTACCTTCGCCTTCAAATTTTTTACACACGCCTGCTCGTTCCACGCTGCCGTAACCACAAACAGCTAATCACCTCAAAAACAAATAATACTGCATAATTATAAAGAGGGTTGAATTAGTGTTACCATTTAATTAATTATACTCAGTACATATTTCAATGTAATCAGATTTAGAATGGAAAGAAAATAATGATGTTTTCACGAAGGTTATTAATAATTCTAGTAATTTAAGATAATTATTTCTACTACTTTTACTAAAAGTTTAACTCTAATTTTCATAGCAACGTCAAATTATTAAGGTTATCAATTTCAACACAGGAAAAAGCATTACCCTAATCATATGCACTCTAACAGAGTGTATAAATTATAAATAGTTAGTTTAAAGAATTGGTTTAATTGAGATCTTTAGAAAATATAATCACTTTTTTATAGCTACAGTCAAGCTTTGCTTAACTATGTATAAGCTATTAATCGGTTATACTAACTCTACCTTCTTGATATCTAACAAACCCTAACACAAATTCTAATAAGCAATTAATACAAATTTTCCCATTCCGCCTTCATAAATATAATTTTCGTAAGTTAACCTGGCGTTTAAAACCGGCGTACGTAAAAAAAACTTTTACTTTTTTCCCCTCAAGTCGTCGTTGTCTCCGCCTGTGATGCATGAATTGGCCGGTTCCGTACGGAATCGGCCGATTTAAATCAGATCGGCATCGCGCCGATCCGGTTACGGGGCCGAATCGGTCACCGAATCGCCCGAGTTCAGCCGATTCCGACCGATTTAACTCAAACCCGCTCCCCCCACACCGCCGCTGCTCGTCCGCCCGCCGCCGCCCCGTTTCCGCCCTCCGCCGTGCGTCCCCGACTCCGGGCTCGCCGCCGACCGGGCTCCGACCTCGCTGCCGACCTCGCAACGTCGCCGCCGACGTGTAGCCGGACAAATCGGGCTGTGACGCACGAATCGCCGCCGACTCCGCCGCCGACTCCAGGCCGCCGACTGTTCGTCCGACCGGGCTGCCGACATCGCCGCCGCGAGACTCGCCGCCGACCGGGCCGCCGGCGGCGACGGTGGTAAGGCGGAGGGTAGCATTCTCGTAATTAAAAGTTGACTCGAGTCTAACTTGAGTTAAAAATAATAATTAATTCTAAATAATTTTAAAAAATCTTAAAAAATATTTAAAAATATCCTAAACTATAATACACAGAATAATATAAAAATAACATCAATACCTAATCTTAATATATTTATATTATGAATTGTCAAATTATTATATATGACCGATTAAACTAATTTGGACTGATTCAACTGAACCGATTCTAGCCGATTTAAACCGATTCTGATTCATGCAACCATGGTCTCCGCCTCATTCCCTCACCGTTTAAACCCCTCCAAACTACTCACGCACACTCACAGACAGACCTCCTCTCCTTCTCAATCCATGGCCGCCCAAGTCTGTCATCTTCTTCTTCTTCGTTTCTTCTATGGAAGTTTCCATTTCTGATCTCTGTTTGTTGATGCTATCGTTGTCGTTGTTACTTGCGCAGAAAGAATGTGCCGGCGCTGGGGTTGGCTTCATAACAGTGGCGCTCAAGGTTGGAATGCACTGCGAGGGCCGCCCTCACAATGTCTGTCGTTCCTTCAATACCTTCGTCGGCGAGTGTCTTATCTTGTCTCTCTTTTTGCCGAGTTTGGAGTGGAGAAGTGAGCGATCACTGATCATGAGAATTCTCTGTTTTTTGAAAGGGGTGGATGAGGTGAGAGGGCAGAGCGGCTCCAACAAGCTGACTGTGGTGGATAGGGTCGACCCGGAGAGCTCCGGGAGTGGGTCGAGGGGAGAACGGAGAAGAAGGTTGAGCTCCTGTCGCCGCTGCCCAAGCCCAAGGTCGACGCCGACAATAAGGAAGACGCCAAAGAGTGCGCCGCCGCCTCCAGCGAAGACAAGAAGGTAGTGTGATTGAATAATCGATTCCATTCTATATTCATGGAGATCTGACGATTGAAGAATGGGGTGAGCAGGCGGTGGAGACGACGGTGGAGCTCAAGACCCGGCATCCAGAAAATCCGAAAGATCTACATATTGAAAGGTGAGCAGCCATGATACCAAGCAATCAATCGTCAATCTGTTTGTATGTTTGTATAATCTACAAAAGTTTCATTTTCTTATTGGTTTGTTGTTAGCAGGGGTGAAAGAGATCTCAATCGATCCGCACAAGGATCTGATCACAGTGAAGGGCACCATGGACGCTTAAGAGCTGCCCGGATACCTGCGACCACCGCCGGCAAGATGGACGACAAGAAAGACAAGGACGGCGGCGATGAGGAGAAGGCGAAGGAGGAGGTGGGCAAGAGGAAGTACTACTACTGCTACGGTGAGGATAGCATGGAGTATGACTATTCCCCTCATATCTTTAGTGATGAGAATCCTAATGCTTGCTCTTTAATGTAGGATATTATTGAATCAATCTTCAAAACCAACATGGATGCAAGAGATTTTTGTTCATAAAACTTTGGTGAATATAGTGTTAGAGTAATTAAATAGATATGTTGATGAAGTGGTATACATGTACTTCGATCATAGAAGATCGTATGCGTTTGTTTGATAATGTTTGGAAAGGAATTAGCATTATTGTTTCTTGGTATGGTTCTTCTTCATGTATGCAATTAGGATAATTCAATTAGTTAATAAAGACATGAACTGATAAACTTCTGGTTTGAATGTGCTACCAGTAGCCAACAGTCAGAGGAGGACAGGACATGATCATTAGTCAAAATTTTGCAATGTTATACTGATTGAGTTCAGAAAACTGGGCCATTCCTTAATTTAGTGCTTTCATCTTGACAGTTTAAGCTACCAAAGAAGTTTTAAAGCAAATATATGTCTTTGAGTGTCTTTATGCAAACGAATGTAGAAGAAAATAGCATTGCAAAGAAAATAGCTACCAAAGAAGTTTCATGCAAAGGAATATATAATTCAAATCAAGTCTAACTGATACTTGGACCAAGTTACATGCAGGTATCATTGTATGCTAAATTGATCAATACATATCAAAGCAATACTTTTCCTACTGCAAAGTAAAAGAAACTTTTAGTACTTTACAACTACCCAAGTAAATTAAAAGATAAAAAGTTAAGAGAGATTTTGCAATCTGAAGATATAAAGACTGAATGAAGCAAAGCTGTTTAAGCAATACTGCTTTATTGAACGAGTCCTTCTACTCTGTCAGGGATGGCTATCCCGTTTGATGTGATTATGCATCAAGTAAATTAATGAGTGATCGTATTATTCATGACTCATGAAGAAGATCCTCAAAGGGTTGATGTAGAGATAATCGGCTATATATACCGATCACATATCGACCATTTTATATCCAATATGTACATCTAACGATGTATAGTACGTAATAACTGTTTATTAAAATCAATGGCATGGCGCTGTCTAAAATATTAGTTTTCTTTTATACTTGGTTTGAAGAATAACAGAGCTCCACACCAAGAATAGTAAAGAGAAGATCAATATTAGGCGAGGGTAGGGAAACAACACAAAATTATCAACACACCATGAAACAACTATAGTTTGAAGTTGGTTTATGCTTCCTCCCACAATCACAAGAGATTAAGATGATTATGGTAATTTCTTCTGCTGCTAGTGGGCACTGACCGATAGCGATATCAGAAACACTGTTTTTGCAAGAGTACTCAATGAACTATTCAAGCTACCACACTAAAAATCAATCAGAAGATCAGTGGCTGTTCATGGCCGCACTGTTGTGAGATGAGGCATAGAGCTAGAGAAATCAAATATTAGACCAACTTTGAAGCTTAGAAGTTAGGCCATTCAACAAAAGCATTACATAACCAAAAGCTGATCATGAACATTAAAAATAATTTGACAAACACCCAATACTTGACAGGTTAAAGCTCATCAAAGCAAACCAGAGCACACTCAAGCTATATAGCTCACACAGGTGCATATATATATATATATATATATATATATATATATAGGTACTCACATGATGCATGACTCAAGCTATATACTCCACAGGTATATGTATGGGCACCACTCACCATGGATGGCAGTGCATTGTATTTGGGCAAGCTAGCCCAAACCCTTATCATGCATGTCCAAGTGCTCCGGCCGCATCCCCGCCGGCTATCTCCACTTGAACGAGTGCACCATCGATGCCCTTGCTCAGCCGTCACCATCCCCGATGCCAGCGTCATCCCAGGGTAGATTCTCCTGCCGGCCATCGAAGTCGTTCCCTTGGCAGTCCATCTCACCCTAGGAACCTCTCCGGCCGATACCCGAGTGGGCCCATGTCTTGGGATCCCTACCAATAGCGTAGGTGTTCACCATCAACTGGCAACCCTTTGGGACGGTGTAGCCCATTATCTTGCACGTGCTGGTGGCGCGGTGGGGTGGAGGAAGGTCACCGGCGGGTGGAGGCAAAGGGTCTCCTTCATGCAGGCGTGGAGGTAGGGAAGGTTGGGGAGGTGGGATTCTTGAATAGCGGCGTTCTTGCCGACGACTTCGCCTAGCTCTCGCCTGAGCTTAGCCAGCCTGTTGGGGTGGTGAAGAAGTCGTATCCTCTGTTGCAGGAATCGGCCGATTCCGTGCGGAATCGGCCGATTTAAATCGGATCGGCATCGCGCCGATCCGATTTCGGGGCCGACTCGGTCGGCCCCGAATCGGCCTTGGAATCGGCCGAGTTCGGCCGATTCCGACCGATTTAACTCGGAATCGGAATCGGCCGATTTAAATCGGAATCGGTTTTTTTAATGAAATTACTAAAATACCCTAGGTATGATTTTTATTAAATTATTTAAGCATGGGTAAAATGGTAATTTTGATTTTAAAAACCTAAAATCAACCCCGCTCCCCCGCGCCGCCGCTGCCCGTCCGCCCGCCGCCGCCCCGTTTCCGCCCTCCGCCGTGCTCCCCGACTCCGGGCTCGCCGCCGACCGGGCTACCGACGTCGCCGCCGACCTCGCAACGTCGCCGCCGAAGTGTGGCCGGACCGAATCGGGCTGTGACGCACGAATCGCCGCGACTCGCCGCCAACTCGCCGCCGCTCCGGGCCGCCTCGCCGCCGGCTGCGGGCCGCTGACTGTTCGTCCGACCGGGCTGCCGACATCCTCCGACATTGCCGCCGCGAGACTCGCCGCCGACCGGGCCGGCGGCGGCGGCGAGGGTAAAGAGTGGCATTTTCGTAATTAAAAGTTGACTCGAGTCTAACTCGAGTTAAAAATAATAATTAATTCTAAATAATTTAAAAAAATCTTAAAAAATATTTAAAAATATCAGAAACTATAATAGACAGAATAATATCAAAATAACATCAATACCCAATTTTAATATATTTATATTATAAATTGTCAAATTATTATATATGACCGATTAAATTAATTTGGACCGATTCAACTGAACCGATTCAACTGAACCGATTCTTGGCCGATTCAGCACCGATTCCGATTCCGACTCCCTGGAAAATCGATTCCGATTCCGATTCCGATTCATGCAACCATGGTCGTATCCACGGGCGTCCTCCTTCAGCGTGAATAATTTATAAATTTTGTTTCAGTATTCTTTAAAGAGATGCCTTAAACTTATTATTTACGCATTGAGTCAACTCATTAAAGAATTCCACCCAGCCCATGACTAACATCCAATCGCACAGACCATTTAATGGATAATTAAATTAATGATCGTCTTATTAATTGTAACGATCTGGCATAAAATATAAATTAATTCACGTAAATCATTTATTTAAAAATAGTTATGTTAATCAAAGTCGTACCCACGAATATTGATGATGATAAGTGCCCACATTTTGCTTAAGAGTATCCATTCAGGTTTTGAGATTATTATATATTATTAAGAAGTCAATAAGATAAGCTTTCAGGTTTAGAATTCTATCTTTGGCTAAAAAATAAAGTAACGTGGATGAGCTTACCAAAATCAGGGCGTCGATTTGAGGATCGGTAAACCCAGAATGAATCAAAACCTGCAAGAAATCGTTATTGTGTCCATTCAGACCACCGCTGTTCCTCCTCTCCTTGACAATGCCAGCCCAAGAAGCATTCATCCTCTTCACGCACTCCCCGTCTTCTTCCTCAACCCATGGAAATCCGACCCACTCAATATCGGTTACAAATCGGCAAGATTAGGGATGGGACGGATGGCAGCCAAGATCATTAACTGCCTAATCATCCCCTTCATCCCGTATTATTATCACTCTTATCTTCATATTCATACGCATCTTTGCTAAATATGAGCACCCCCAACACGTTCAGAATTGCACCAAAGAGCGAACATTACCTCTTGGCCCTCCCGTCGGCGGAGGTATCCGACGAGCTAGGCCACCTTCCTCTCCCGCACGGTAGACTGCAAGTCGAGCATCTTGAGGGAGAACAGCTACGTCCTTCACACTTTCCTGATGAGCTTCCTGTATTCGGTGCAATCTGCCCACACCATGGAGTGCTCAATGTAGCCCGGGATGCGGGTACTGTGGAGGGCGAGGCGGCCGGAGACCTCTCGGTCGTTTGTCTTGAGGACCTCCATGGCAGTGGTGTGAGTTGAGGCGACGATGACGGGCTCGACGCCGAACTTGAGCAGCATGAGGGGGCCGTGGATGTTGGCTAGCTTGCTGAGCTCCATGTAGGGCTGCTTCTTGAGCTTGGGGAGAAGGGTGTCGACGAGCGGCCATGCAAAAGGGCCTGGTGGGAGGTTTCTTCTGCGGCGATTGGGAGGAAATGGTAGAGAAGAGGAATGAAGAAGAAAAGGAGGATTATGGACGCCATTGTGATGTTTGCTGTAGATTCATTTGTATGCATGAGTCTAAATAACTTTATCTACACACACAAGTGCAAATAATAAGGATAGGAAAAAATAGGGAGAAAAACAAAAAAAACCATTATCCTAAGCTTTTATATGGTTCTTATATTCTTACTATAGAACTGTACGGAACCCAAAAATGTTAAGTTGTTTGTATTGTTATTTTTATTTTATTCTGAAGAACACCAATTCGTTAAAATAATTGAGGCTAATGCAACCGAAAAAAAATCAATCTTATTCAATTTACAACCATCATGTTTTAATACAAAATGTGACATCAATATAAAAATAGATAACAGTCCGATCAAGCATGCAACGAAAGTAACGGCTTTTCAGCAGCACATAAATAGAGAGAGATTAATTAATCAAATATATATTGACCTCCGCCGGGCATTCGGGGAGAGTTAGAACAGGACGGGTTCTTGCGTAGATTTGGCATCCCAGGTGATACGAAGCCACTCTCCCCATGGATGTCTCCTGGGAAACTGCATATACAGTATTGTCAAAGCATTTAGTCCTGCTTTGGAGAGAAAAAAAGCATTTAGCCCTCAAAATTCAAAGATATATATTTATCCATACCATAATTTGGCCGTACTGGTCTTGAAGTCCATCTCAGCACCTGTGTCAAATTAACAATGCCCAAACCCATGCAATGTTGTAATGTTGTGCATGGCATGATAAGTAGAGTGCCGTAACAGTAAGGGCAGGGACGGGGGAATTATGGGAACCTTTGGGTTCATCTTAAGTTACAGTAGTTTTTAATGACGGCTTTTGAGCCAGGTTTGTGAAGTGTATATATGTTAGTTTTGCCAATAGAATAAGGATCACTGATCCATTGATAAAGCTTTGGCTTCGTCTTCCCAAGACATGTCTTCGTCGTCTCTCTCGAGTTCAACTTCCCATCTTATTCTACCTAAACATCACCCTTTCATCCTATTTTGCACACAACAATTGCATTAGTCATTAGTAGCCGAGAATTTGAGTTTTGTAACTAGTGCCTCTGGATTCATCCATTTGTCCTGGTTCAAATTCCCTAGACCATTTTAGCCGTGGGCTGGCTTTTTAGCATTGTTACTGTCTTTACCTGGGTTGGCGTAACGTGCTTAACAGGAAGGATCCAAGAATAAAAGTATGTGACAATCAAGAGCCGAAGACAATATATGCAAAATACTAAATGATACAAAATAGTGTAAGCAATAGTCAGGGTTGTTAATTGTTACGAAGTATTAACTGCTTCTGGTGAAAAAAATGAAAAATTTGCTTGTAAAAATATTGGATCATCTCACTAATATGGAAACTGAATAGGGTTTGTTGTTTATGAGCAGTATAATGTATAACTAAAAAAATAACCCCGGTCCCTTTTGGTTGCCATTTCTCTCACACTGTAAAAAGTAAAAACAAGCAACAGATCAAATTACTAAAATGTTAGAAATTGTGATGTAATTTGTAATTTATATAGGTGATTGCATGTGTTGTAATATTTATTAAGAATATAGGTCATTAGCTACTAAAACCCATCTTGCCGAAAAGTAGTAACCGGGAGCCATCTTTTGATTACTATAGCAAGAACAGGGAATGGAAAAAAAGAGGCTAGCGATCCATCTTCCTCCACCTCTACAAAGGTTTGATTTTTATATTTATTTATCAAATTATTTTCAATTTATAGTGTATCTATTTATTTTTTCCCCAACAAATTCAGTGTCACAGTTTTGGTTTCTCTCTATCATCTTCAAATTGAAAACCCTTTGAAAAAAATCTCTTTTTTCAAAAACCTAGAGGAAAAAAATCATGTCATTAGATGACATAAAAAATTGTTGTTCCAATATTTGATAGAAATGAGGAGAGTCATGATTATTAGAGTATGCAAATGCAAACCCAAGATTTGTAAAAGATAATAAAAAATGAATACAAAGAGTCCCAAAATGATAAAGTTCAAGTCACTTGGAGTGAAGAAAAGAAGAAAGAATACTAGGAGAAAAAGAAAAGAGATGTAAAAGTCATCTTTTTCGTATAAAAGAGAGTAAGTAAAGCTATTTTTCTAAAGATTATAAGAGAAGAAAAGTTCATATATGTTATAGAGATTTTAAAGAATGAATTTAAAGATAACAACAAGGTAATTTTGGCAAAATTTTGAAATTTATAAATCGATTTTGATAATATATATATGAAGGAAAGTAAAAATGTGAAAGATTTATCATCTAGAGTTATTATCATTGATAAAATTAGGGAATATGATGATGATTTATGAACAAAAGAGTTATTGAAAAAGTGTTAAAAAACATGCATATTAAATTTGAATATGTTATTGCAATTATTGAGAAGTCAAAAGATTTATCTAAATTATTTATTAGCAAGTTAATGAGTTTTGTAAGATGCATAAATAAAAGATGAATATGGTAATGTCTACACCAAGTTTAGAACAAGCTTTTCGATCTAAAGTGAATGTGAAAAATAGAATGAGATATGCGGGGGTGAAGTTTCAAATAAGTTCCATGGTGGAAGAAATGGAGGACACAATAAAGGAAACTATAATAGTGATGGAGAAAATTATAAAAGTGGAAGAGAAATTTACAATAATGATAAAGGAATGCGTATGGAAGAAGCCAAAATCAAAATGAGAGGAGAATGCTATATTTGCAAAGGATTGTTGTTATAGATGTGAAAGATGTCAGCATCATGCTCATGATCCCAAGGATTGTAGGTACAAATAAACAAATCAATACTATGTTAAAAAGATGAGAAGAAGGCCCACTATATTGAGAAAGATGAGATGGAAAGTGTAGTATTTTATTCTTGCATGTTTACCCAAAAAGAACGTAATAATGTTTGGTATATGGATAGTGGATGCAACAATCACATGACTAAAAACAAAAAGAATTTTGTAAAATTTGATGATAATTTCCCTTCTAGTATAAAATTTGGAGATGACAAAACAAAAGATATTAATGGCAAAGTGTGATTTCAGTATAAAGCAAACAATTAACCATCAATTTCATTCATTATGTGTATTATGTACCATGTTTGGTTATAAATTTATTAAGTGTTAGGCAATTGCTTCAAAAAGGTGACTTTTGACAATATTGAATGTAAAATTCTAGACAAATGCAACAATCAAGTAATTATAAAGGTATATATGATTAGTAGTAAAGTTTTTCAATTAAGAATGCTTTATTGTTAGAGTTATAGTTTGAAGACTACTTGTGATGAGATGTCCTTACTATAGCACTTTAGATTTAGTCGCTTGAATTTTAGAAGTTTTGCATTATTAAAATACAAAAATATGATACTTGGTTTACCACAAATTAATGAAAACCACAAGATTTGTGAATGATGTGGAGATGGAAAACAACATATGTTGTCATTTTTGGAGTCATCATGGAGGACAATAACCCGACTTCAGCTAGTCCATGTTAATTTATGTAATCTAACAAATAAATATTATAACAATTAGAGGTATATGGTATTTCTTTTACTTAGTTAATGATTTTACATGAATAATGTAAGTTTACTTATAACATAAAAAATCACAAAGATTTTCCAATTTTGTTAAATTCAAGGTAATGGTGAGAAACAAAGTAGACTTTACTTGAAGGCTTTAAGAACTAACAAAGGCAAGAACTTTTGCAAATTCAATGGCATAAGAATGGAGTTAATGAACTACACACTCAACAAATGGTGTAGAAAGAAAGAATAATACGGTTGTTCAAATAAGAAGATGCATGTTGGCACATAAGAACCCTCTATATAAATTTTGGGCAGAGTGCGGTAAATACCGTGGTCTACATTCTTATTAGATGTACTACAAAAGGCACTTGAAAATAAGACTTTATTTGAGATTTGACACAAGAAAAAATTAGAAGTGAGTACTTTGAGAATTTTTAATGCATTGTATATGCTCATATTTTATCACAAAAAAAGTAAATTTAATGAAAAAGTGAGAAATGCCTTTTTGTTAGATATTGTGAAGAATCTAATGAATATAGGTTGTTAAATCTCAAAACCAACAAGTTGGTAATTTTAAGAAGTGTGATCTTTGATGAGAACGAGGCAAGGAAGGTATGTAATTGTGAAGCTCATTTGAAGAGGCTATATGTGAAAGTAGAAGAAGTAAAAATGAAATTGAAGAGTATAGAGATATTCCAAATTCAACTTGCTCACCACCACTTACACCACTTAGTAGTACACAATAAAAATAATGGCAATAGAGGTCGGATGATATTGATTCAAATTATCCTCTAAGGAATATATGTTTTTTACAAGAAATCATGGAATCTGATATTATTTTTCTTGCATCTGAACCTCAATACTTTGATGAAGCTATAAAATATAATAAATAAGTGTAAGCTATGGATGAAGAAATGAAAATAATTGAGAAGAATTAAATATGAGAGCTTGTTGAAAAACTAAAAAGTAAAGATGTAATTGGCTTGAAATGAGTGTACAAGACCAAAATCAATGAGGATGGATCAATTTAAAAATACAAGGCAAAGTTAGTAGCAAAAGGATACTTTCAATAACATAGAATTAACTTTAATGAAACTTTTGCAACTAAGTGTTAGGATGAAAACAATTAGGACTATGCTAGTTATTGTTGCTCAATTTAGAGTTACAAGTATTTCAACTTGGTGTGAAATCAACCTTCTCAATTGGTGAATTGCAAAAGAAGGTGTATGTGAAGCAACTTCAAGGCTATGTGATTGAAAAAAAGAAAATAAGGTGTACAAGTTGAAGAAAGTTTTATATGGCCTAAAATAAACACCTAGAGCATGGAATAGCAAGAAGCCCAAGTAAGTCCTTACTCTATGTGAACAAAGAAAGTAACAATTTCTTCATGTTTTGCTTATATTTTAATGACTTGATTTATACTAGCAATTGTGTTGAAATATTGATTGATTTTAAAATTTTTATTATAAAAAATTATGAGATAAGTGATTTGAGATTTATGAGATAATTTTTTTCGCACTCAAGTGAAGCAAAACCGATAAAGATAAATGAAAAATTGAAAAGAGATAATAGTGATGAATTAGTCAATAAACAAATTTATAAAAATTTGGTTGGATCTTTAATTTATCTCACAAATACTAAACTAAAAATTGTACATAGGATTAGTGTAATTTCAAGGTATATAGACAAGCTTAATAAATCTTATTTGATGGCCGCTATGAAGATTTTGAGATATATAAAAGAAATTAAAAATTTTAGTGTGAAGTTTGAAGTTAAAAACGATGCTAAATTAATTAGATATTCAGATAGTAATTGGGTCAATTGCGAAGTTGATAAGAAAGCTCATTTGGATATGTTTTTAACTTGGAAAGCAAGGAATATCATAGTCGTTTAAAAAATAAAAAACGGTTTCATTGTCATCTTGTGAAGCCGAGTATATTTATATCACAAGTATAACGGCAAAGCTATTTGGGTAAGGAGAATTCTTAAGAAAATCAATATTGAGTTGAAGTTCATCAATGCCAATGAACAAATGAGTGACGTGTTTACAAAAGTTATCACTCAAGACAAGTTTGAATAATTTTAAAAAATAAAAATTACAAATTAAGTGGAAGTGTTAGAAATTGTGATGTAATTTGTAATTTATACCGCTGATGGTGCATGTTGTGGGTCATCAGATACTAAAACCCATCTTGCCCAAAAATAGTAACCAGGAGCCAATCTTTTGAGTACTGTAGGAAGAACAGTGAATGAAAAAAAATGGCTAGTGATCACTCTTCCTCCTCTACAAAAGATTGATTTTTATCTTTGTTTATCAAATTATTTTCAATTCATAGTCTATCTATCTTATTCCACCCCAACAAGGAATGTATGTGACAAGAAAGATCTAGTCACGAGTGCGTTTTCCATCACGGAATTGAGCATTCATTGAGGTTTTAAAACTTTATGAAAATTGCTTAGCTTTTTTTTGTAGTTCCTGCTTCTTTCCTGCTCTGTCCCATTGGTGTTCAGTAGCCAATATCTCAATTATGCGAGGTACAGCTCGGCTGGCTGCATCAGTGTCAAGGAAAGCGAGGACGAGACCTCCTTGCAATAAAATCAACCAGACTCACAGTGTTCATATCGCGCGGAATATATAACTTCTGCTTCGAGAAATGGGTAACCATGGGCCAATCTTTTGCCGAGATTCTCATCCTGAGACGTTAGACAGAAAGAAAATAGCTAAACACAATACATGTGAAATATCAGGAAAAAACATGCTTCTCAACTTCATTAGAATCTATTAGCACAACATTATATTGAACAGAATCCAAGCCAGATTATGATAGATGGTAATTGAACTTGCCATTCCTCCAACAATGAGTATATAGTCCACCAACTTCGGATTCTCTTGTAATGGCAAGACCTTATGCTATTGCTAACTTTTTCATCAGACACTTATGCTATTGCTAACTTTTTCATCAGCGTTTCAACATCCCAATTTTTTAGCAGCTCACTTTTTCATTAGTGTTCCAACAACCCAATTTTTAGTAGCTAGCTTCTTGACCGTGCGTTTTCCATGCCTCTTCTCCTTTAGCATATAAAAAATGATTAAGACATACCCACCCAAATCCCCAACAGAAAGATAAAGAAAATTCACCTGTGCCATCGCAACAACTCTTTCAGCCAAAGTTCCATAAGAATGGACCAGATGTTGGCAGCAGCACTGCCCATTGCACCCAGCACAACTTCCCACATATTGCTGTGCGAGCACCGTAAATGAGTAATGCAATCATTTGCTGGTATTAACTTGCCAGACATTATAGCTGCCTTAACTGCATCTTCCGCCATGCTCCCTGCCAACTAAACATAAAAATATATAATAACTAAATCAATAGCCCTTTGATATCAATTAGTTAGATACGAAGCAGCTATAGCTGACTACATACACCTACATTGCAGTGACTGGAAACAAGATCCAGCATTGAATAACTTACCTTACGTATGTAGTCCATTTTCTCCTTGTAATAGTGATTAAGCCTGGACGATCTTGACAAAGAATATGGTCTCTAAAAATGCTTTCAGTGTTTTTGGCTGATGGCTTCCTTGTCAAGGGGCAAATACCACTTCATGCAGAACGAACATCTGATCGTCACTCCTAATATTTTTTGAAGTATATTATATAGAAGTGAAAAATGAGCTTATCATCCCTTATGTCAAAAACATGCTCTTGGCCAAAATGTGCAGATTGAACATATAAGTAAAAGGCTGAAATCTTTCTAAAAATATAAAAAATGAACGAGGAAAATGATCTTGGAAGAAAGGAGTGACTAGTAGACAACCCCAAGTATTCTACAATTTAACATAAATTAAATAAATTATACAAGTAAGTGGGCATGCTTTGCATCCTCCAAAATGACATTTTGAAAGCCAAGAATTAACTAAATATTAAGAATCTAATCTGTCTTTTAAAATGGCAGTCAACAACTAGAAATTACCTTGGCAGGGCCGAAGCTACAACACAGGTTGCACGGGATTTCTACTCAAGAGTCAATACAATAAATCAATACAATGATTACTTGCCAATTTATCATTATGGCAAGTCTTTAATTTAACCATCTAAAGGAAAAGACACTCGAAAAGGTTCTCTCATCAATCAAAGTGTAATACATCCCGTCGCAAGCATGATCAAAATACCACTGCGTTATAGCACTGATTCTTCAGAAATCAATCCACACATACACACGCAAAAAAAGAAAAAAATAAAGAAGAACAAAGAAAGAACGAGACAAAATGCCTTCACAAGGAAGAAAGATTAAAATCACGCAATCAGGGAGTTAGATCTTCTTACTTTGACGTTAAGATAATCAATCGCAAATTGCATCGAGTGTAAATTGAATCTCATCTTCGTGCAGCTTTGGAAGCATTGTGATTGATGTGTTAGAATCTGTGATACCTGCAATTGTCCTTCCCAGCCATGGGAGCATAATTACAACTCGACCATCCTTGGTTTTGGGAACAACCAAACCCATTCCTTCCGGAGAGTAGTAATCTGGAAGAATAATGTGTACGCCACTACTGGGGCATATCATAGGGTTAGAATCCTTATCGCCATCGTTCTCACAGAATCTGAGAAAGGACCCACAGCATTGACGACAACTTTTGCATATGCATCAAATTCTTAGCCTGGAGTACTCTGAGATACAAAGTCAAACCCTCAGAGCATAAAAAGTATTTCTTATTTTGAGACAATGCAACTCCAAAATGAATATAGGGTAGTTAAAACCCCAAATATAAAGTCATACAGCTTAAGGCCCAACCAGTAATAGACAGCTTCAAACCAATCAAAACATGGATATGCATCGTAAAGCATGGCAAAAGTGTGGAGCATTATCAATGACTTGTTTACGCTCTTCAAGAGCATGGAAAACCAAAATTAGCTGTCCGTAATCAAAATTGATGACATCTTTTGTCCAAATATTGGACCCCTGTATCAAAAAACTCCCCGCCATAAAATTCATATGAGAAAAAATTACCGTGAAAATAGCTGAAGCATAATTTTAGGAATTTCACCTACTGATATACAAGCTCACACCTCCGTTAGCAAATAGAGTTTTGCTCAAAGTTTTATTAACACAAACCATGTGTGGGGCCTCTGTTGCACAAAGAATATGAAGAAATGAAGTATTATGAAGTCAAATGCATGAACACATTTGTATGCAAAACTGAAAAATGGTCAACATCCAAATTGACAACTAAAGTCTAATTTCAGGCAAACTGCCCTATTATATATACCAATGGACAGCAAACAATTTATACAAAAATAAAAAAATATAGTGCTGCATGCATACATCTAACACTTGTCTTTTGTGAGTATGCCACCTCCAACGAAGTGACACTGAAAAGAGCCCATATAAACTAAAACTAACAAGTATTTGTGTTGGGTTAGCCCGACATTAGAGGCCCAAAGGGCCCAACAGTGATATCAGAGCCCGGTTAGCTTTGGTGTTACCTTGATTTAACCCCGATTTGTCTTAGCTAGCCCAAATTAGAGTCTCCTATAACCTCACTCATGGTAAGTCAGCTAGCCCAAAGATTTGTCTCATGGTAAGTCAGCTAGCCTAAATTAGGGTCTCCTAAAATTTCACTATAACATGTCCGCACCAGCCAGTATGTGTGAGGGGGAAATGATTTGGCTAGTTTGATGAGTTAGGGGCCTCACGGTAAAAATCGGATAGTCTGAATTGAAGTCTCATGAAACTTCAGTGTAACATGTAGACCCAACACCTCATTGTAACATGTTTATTATCTATAGCCAAGATGTGTGAGGGGAAATGATTTGGGTAGTTTGCTGAGTGAAGGGCCTCACAATAAAAATTGGATAGTCCAAATTGAAGTCTCATGTAACTTTACCGTAACATGTAGACCCAACACCTCATTGTAACATGTTTATTGTCTGCAGCCAGCATGCGTGAGGGGAAATGATTTAGGTAGTTTGATGAGTGAGAGGCCCCGTGGTAAAGATCGGATAGTCCAAATTAGAGTCTCATGAAACTTTACTGTGACATGTAAACCCAGCATGTGTAAGGGGGAGATGATTCGGATGGTTTGGTGTGTGAGGGGGAGAATTATTGGGTTAGTCCCACATAATTTGAACATCAACAAATCAATTTCAAGACAATTAAAAGACTCTACACATAACAATTTTATCTTCCAATTTTACATGGTTTCCATAAATGAGGCCCAAAAGAAGATATATAAACTAGCATGGAAAGGCTTCTAGAAGGTAGAAGTAGAGTGACTAATAACATTCACAAATTATTACCAACTCCAGGCCAATGCTTATGCTGAAACATAATCACATTAACAAACTTCAACTAAAATTTTCAGAGCACCACTTCAGATCTGCCCCATACTTAGTCCTTTTCACCTCCATACTTGATAAAACAGTTGGAATTATAAAAAGAGAACAAGCAATGGATCAACATTTCATTCCTCAACGTAGAAAAATTAACAACAAAATAATAATTTGTCCAAATTTAATACTTATAACGAAAAAAGGTTCTACTACAATCAAATATGACAATCAAGACTGCGAATCACCGACATTTCACATGGAAAAAATGTTTCTCAGAACTCCAACATTATTACAACAACCATTGCTACAATAGAATGAAAACCAGCATTAAACGATCATACCTCCATGAATCAACTTGATGGAGCGGGAAGACCTCCCGAACGAGAAATCCTCCCTCTCCACGAGCCCGACGCAGAGCCCGTGGGTGGCGGCATCGAGGGCGACCCGCGACCGGTGGCGCCGCTGCCGGCGACGAGCACGTCGGCGCTCCCCATCAGCGCCGACTTCTGCGCATGGCGTGGCGGCACGGCGGACGCCGAGCCGGCGATCCTCGTCGACGCCGCGGTGGTGGGAGCGGGAGGCGAGTGAGTCCCGGTGGTTGTAGGCGAGGAGGACGCCGGCGCCGGAGACGGAGCGCCGACCCCGGCGCCGGAGACGGAGACGCCGACCGCCGACGCCGACGGGCCGCCATTTCCGCCGATATTCAAACGATTGAGTGGAACACTCGTGTGTAGAGAGGGAAAGGGGAGAACGCTGACGGCGAGTGTCGCGCATTTTTGGCGAAGCTCGGGACTTTGTATGGAGGCGGGGAATAGAAAAGGTTGCGAGTGAGAATAATTATTGCTGTAAATCAGTAAAGTTTGATCGAGTTTATTTTCTGTAAGTTAAAATTTTGCGTTAAAAACTTGAGTTTATCTTAATTTGTTATCATAACTATACGTTTAGTTTTTTATTATTATTTAAAACTATTAAAAAGTCTCTAATTTTTTATCATTACATTTGTATTTTGGCAAGGTTAATTTAAAATGTTGGCTTTTATACTACATGAACTTTTATATACGAGCAACAACTTGTATAGTATATATGAATTACTTTTTAATATCGGGCAAATTAATAAGTTTTATTATTCAAAATTCATATAAATAAACATAAAAATGAACAATAAGGGTATTATAAATTTTTAAGTCAATCTTAGCTTCTAACTTACTTTAATTATTAAAATAATTAAAATAAAAATTAATTTTAAAATATCACTCAATTGGTGCATTTTTTAAAAGTTTAAAAATATTTAATAATTGATGTTAAAAAAATAAAATTTTATCAACCCTTCTTTTACAATCTATTTGTCATATATATAAACCTCATTATATAGGACCCACTAAAAGAACAATCAAATTAGAATATATATATATATTATGAGTTTACAAATTCAAACTTATTCCGTATTAGTTTAGGTGGAACTTCAAATGGTTTAAGTTCGCTACATTAGATTTTGGATGCATTTCAAAAATAAATTGGAATGAAGCCTTATTAGTCAGTGATCGAGCTTATCCATGCCGACTTTATCTAACTTTCATTCACTTTTATTTTCTTGAAACTCACTAAAATGTCTATTGCCAGTAGTTAAAACACAAATATTCCATTTTTGACATTATATGTACAGATATAATTTCGATGTATATATTCTAAAGGGGCAGCAGCTTGCTATAACTTTAGTAGATGAAGTACTCCTTCATTTAGCCCTCGCATATCATACATGATTTTTCAAAAAACAACCAGATCTATTTAGGATTTTAACCCTAATAAAATTGTATTGAGTAAACAAAGCACCGAGTGTATATTATTATTATTATTATTATTATTATTATTATTAAATTAGAACACGAACATACGTGGAGTCGCCTTTAGATACAAACTTTCCCTAAATCGCAGCCGACTTTTCGCGGGTGGGTCCAAACAGATATTTGCCGGGATTAGCACACACAAATCTAATCTCAACCACGAAATTAGGCGCAATCGGAGAGGGCCCCACAAAATCGCGAAACATTCCCCACATGCAAACTCCACAATCCCAACGGGGTAAAAAGAAAAGCAATTTTAAGAACAACGAGGCCTTCAAATGTTCAACATAAACTACTCCATCTATACGAAAACGTAGGGTAAATAAAAAAGTAGGGTCGTAAAGATAAATATACGGAAACGAGAGCCCTTCCTGGAAAAAAGGACTCGAAAACGTTCGTGCTCCGAGCTAGCCCCTGCGCACGCCGTGCTCCGTCTGCCCCTCGTCCACATCCGCCGCCGCCGCCGGCGGGGACTGATGCTGCATCAGCATGGCCGTGAACGGCGTCGGGTGGCCGTGCGGGCCGCCGGGGAGTCGGTAGATGGGCCCCGGAAGGTCGGCGGCGAGGAAATAACCGTGCGGCCCCGGGACGAAGCCGAGGTCGGAAAGGTGGTGGGGGTTGGGGGGGAGTGGGAGTGGGAGGGGGAGGGGGAGGGGAGGAGTGGGAGAGGATGGGACCGGCGGAGGAGGAGACCGAGGCGGGGACTGTGCCGGTGCCGGTGGCGGCGATGATGGAGGGCTCGGCCTGGCGGAGGAGCCACTCGACGGTCTCGCCGTCGGAGCGGTGGCCGAGCTCGCGTGTGAGCTGGAAGATGCGGGCGGCAGCGAGCGCCGGCATGCGGATCCGGCGGCCGCGGCCGTCGACCTTGGTGTGGCGGTCCTTGCCGCGAACGGATGCGACGGCGAGGCGGCCGGTAGCGCGGGGGAGGGGCCGTCGGCGAGGGCGAGCTGGGTGTCAGAGCCCATGAACGAGGAGGAGGTGCAGAAAAAGGTTTAGGCGTTTGCAGGGGATGGGGAAGAAGAAGGAGAAGAAGGGTTTTGTCTTCTATTTCTTTTGCATATCGAAGAAATAAAGACGTTACGGAGTTTTGGGCCGGAGAAGACGGCGGGTATGCGGGTGACTAGGGTTTGTATTCGGGCATGCGGAGCCTTTCTGTTCTTTGATTTTTCGTTTTTGGGCTCCTGCGTTGCTCCTGAGCTTGATATCCAAAATAATAAAATAATAATATATTAAAACATAATTTTAAATATCATATTATGCCATCTATTTGTATTTAATATACCATATATTCATTTTTAAATTCAGTACAGTGTAATCTTTTGTACCATTTTAATCAATATTTACTTTTTAGCATAAAATTTTCACAAAATTCAGTTTTTTTGTTTAAAATTCTGGTATTTATATCGTATTTACTAAATTTTTTATGATAAAATATATTTTCAATATTTAATAAAATATTTTATTTATAATTTCATAATATATTTCAACCCTGGTCGATCCGACTGAACCAACATATACCACGTACTGCTTAAAAAACTTGTATGATCACATCTATAATATTTAAAACTGTATATTAAAGTATTTTTTTATTCATATATTCTTCTTACTAATATATAAACATTCAATAGCACAAATATAATTTTGATTAAAGCCCTTACCTACATGGGTTGCAGCTCATATATGAACTACAACTTCTATTCAAAGTAATTTAGTGTGTTTTAGTACTCAAAATCTATAGGGATGAATGTTAAAATAAATAATTAAAGTATTTATAGATTTTTAAATAAATCTAATATTTTTAACTCTGTCATTTTAATTATTAAAGTAATTGTAAAAAAAATAATTTTAAAATATCTTTAAATTTGTGCATTTTCTAAAAAAATATGAAAGTATGTCATATTCATGTCAAAAAAAGATAAAAATATATAAACATCTTGCTTATTCACTATTTTTTTCATACATAGAAACCCCATTAGGCGTGATCAACTAAAAATGGTTCAAAGTAGAATTGTAACTCACATAAAATTATATGATGTATGGCTCACATTAAATTTTCCTTTTCGATTAAGGTTATAAACGTCTCATTCACAATTCACTCAATAATATTTACTATAACCATTTACCAACTTAAAAATTGTACGATAACCAAAACATATAATTGAGTTTTTACCATTTTTCCATTAGTTAAATGATTAATATATGGTTACATTTTTTTTGCTTTATATAATATAAACTAATAATATTAACTATGTTAAAAATTATAATTATCTAAAATAATTTTTCACATGTAAAATATAATTTGTCCAACTATTCCAAATATAGCAAACTAGTATTATAAATCAGAACATAAGTAAACAAAAGTCTAAATTAAATAATCTTATTAAATTGATACTTAAGAGATTTAAAATTATAGACTAAAGTTGAGGAAGAGATAAGTTTTATAGCTATTTATAAAATAACCAAATAATCTTATGTTAAAAATTAATCAAACGGTTAGGGCTGAACCTTCCAACATTATTATTTATAATTAAATTCAACTTGGTTCAATTTATTATACTTTTTACCATTTTCATATACGATAAATAATTTCTACCCTATTTTTATTCAAGAACAATTATTAAATCAATAAGTTGGATATTCCCTTATTTTGAGTCATTACTAGGGATGGCAGGCGTGTAACACCCCAAATCTAATTTATGTTCGTGAACCAAATTGGCATGTTACAGGCCCCAGTTAGGTAGGTTAACCCGAACCCAACTCATGCGGAGCTAATCTCGGCATCTTAAGATGAAGATATGTCTTGTTATACATGGATGAATGCATAGAATCCTAACATGATACTACATGGATGACATGTAAAGTAATTCATACAACAATACAATTACGATCAAAATCAATAAAAATTCTAAAATAAAACGGACAAAGTCTCCCCCTAAAAGTACAATTAGGGGCCACCCTGTCAAAATAATATATATAAAAATATATATGTGTGTATTGACAATTTCATTCACACATAATTTAATATGCTGTAAACTTACTTTGAAGCTTGGGTCTCAACTACAACGCTTCCACTGCACAATCTATTCATGTTCACATCATCTCATCATGTCTTAGCACTTAATTATGCCCTATCATCATATCTTAAGCATTTAATCACATCATATTATGTCTCAGCATTTCACGTCATTCTCAATATAATAACATCATAACAAAAATATTAATTACTCTATCGACTAACATGTGTGTGCAAACGACATCATTGCTCTTCCATCCAGGCTGGGGCATCCTATAAAAACATGTTAGTAACAAGTGTTACTAGTCCGAAAAATAAAATAACTATAACAAGCTGGCTATGAGAGCACACTCTCATATGAAAGAAAACATCATATACTCCTCGTGAACACTCTGAAGGGCACTTACTATAACACCCCAAATCCGGTTCATGCTCGTGAACCGAACCGGTATGTTACAGGCCCCGGTTAGGTCGGCTAACCCGAACCTAACTCATGCGGATCCAATCTCGGCGTCTTAAGATGTAGATACGACTTGTCATGCATGGATAAATTGATAAAACCCTAACATGATACTACATGGATGACATGCAACCTGAATTTCACATCATTACAATTACGGTAAAAATCTTGAAATAAAACTGTCAAGGTCTCCCCTAAAAGTGCAATTAGGGGCCACCCTGTCAAAATCGTATATTCAAACCTATATACGTATAGCAACGATAGCATTCACACATACTTCTAATCTATTATATTCATCATTCTTTGAACTTTGGGTCCTAACCCATCACACTTTTGCTGCGCTACTCTGATCATTTTATTTCATGTCATTGTCATGCATCAAACATTTAATCATGTCATTCACAAAATAATAACATAATAATACAATATTAAACATTCAGAAATCTAACATGTGTGTGCACAAGACCTCATTGCTCCTCCGTCCAAGCTGGCTCATCCATCTTGTGCTTATCACCTACATATATATAAGAAAAACGTCAGTAACAAGCGTTACTGGTCCGGAAAATAAAATAACTATAACAAACTGGCTATGAGAGCAAACTCTCATCTGAAAGAAAACCATATACTTCCTCAAGAACACTCTGAAGGGCACTACTGAGGAGCCACTGGGCTGCAGACCCGGTAGCATCCCGAACTTACTGCTCTGCTGCTGGTACTGTGCTACTCTCAGCACTTCTTTTTCAGTACTTCTCATGAAACTTTATCCTAAGCCCTCTCCGAACCTCCATATCTCTCCTGGCCTTGAGCACGAAGGCCGAGTACTCTCAGGCAGTCGCCTTTAGTACCCTTTGAACCACAAGTCCGGACATGCGCTGTACTAAACAGTACCCGTAAACCTCCACGTCCTCCGGGTGTGAGGAACTCAAACGCGGAGTTGTCAGGATCCCTCGGGAATGGAACAGTCCGCTGGCACTAATCCAGAGCCCGCTTTGACTGTCACGGCATCCTCTGCATGGTACGTGCAGTCGATTTCTCCATCTCTCGTCTCTCTGAAAACGCGAAAACTACATATATATATAGGGCTGGGTAGGGATTTATATAATAGGCCCGAAGGCAACTTGTGGTGGATCTTGTTTTCGAAATCATCCTCGAGGGATCTCATCCTCGAGGGGTTATTAATCCGGAAAATGTTCGGTTAAATGGCCCGAGTTAAGTGGGATCCAATAAAACACCACTTAACCCGTCCTGCAAATAATAACATAAACATACAATAGAAAAGCGTAAAACAAGACGAGTCCTAAACGGACCTGGTGGAAGCTCCAAGCGTGTCATCGCGCCTAGGCGGCGAGCTCCTACTTCGTACCTACACATCAAAACTAGATACTAACGCCCGCTAACTAAATGATGCATCAAACTCAACAAACATCACACAATACGAATAACATCCATCAACAATCAAGTAATCATAATGTAAAAATAATTCTACGTCATCCTATTCATACCAATTTTATACTGTTTTTCTAAGTTACGTCATACTCGATTAACATGCTCATATTTACTTATCTCACTAGACTACTTATCCTCCATGCACTATCAATCACATCATGTAACTTCATTCATACTCTGATATTCATCATGATAATTAATCAACCCTAGCATGCTATGCTAACAATTATCATCAATTTTAAATAAATCAATCGGAGGTAATTATACCTCACGTCGTCGGCAATCGGCGACGGCTAGGGTTCCGTCGCGCGTCTCGGAGCTCAAATTCGGCGCTCATCGGCGTCCGAAGCTCGATCGGGCTCCACTGGGTGAGCCCCGCGGAAGATCCGGTGAATTCCGGCGAATTCCAGAAATTCCGATTTTCCGGCGGTTTTCCGGCAGCTACTGGCGGTTTTCCGGCGACTTCCGGTGGTTTTCCGGCGACAATCGCCGGCGGCGTCTACTAGCTGGATAGGGGTCATATAGGGTACCATTGGAACCGGCTCGGCGAGCCCGACACATCCACGACGTCCACATGGTCGGCCGAGGCGGTGGCTCGCCGGAAAAAGGCTAAAACAGAGCCGGCGGCGATGGGTGGCTCGATCCGGCCGCCCTGGGCGGTGATGGCCTCTGTGCCGGTCGGGGAAGGTCGCTGGAGGGCTGAGGGTGTTGAGGCGACCTCCTGATCGTGGCGGCGACGGTCGCCGGCGGCAGAATCGACGACGCGGCTGAAATGTAGCCGCGGCGCTAGGCGGCGATTCCGGCGTCACGGCGGCCTGGCAGCGGCCGGGGCTGGTCGGGGCAGCACGGCAACGCCGTGGCGGAGCTGGGCGGCGACGATCGGCGGCCGGGCGGCGCCGACAGCGGCGGCGGCGACGCTGCAAAGGGGCGGCGTCGGGGTTTGGGAAGAAGATGTCGGGGTGTGCGGTGGCAAAGTCGTAAATATTACTTGACTCGTCTCCGACTCGAGTCAAAATAATATTTAAGTCGTAAGAAAAATTCCAAAAAATTTGGGAAAAATCCCATAAAATCAAACAACACCAAAAAAATCATAATGATATGCTCTAGAACTATCAACCCACCCAAAATGCCCGTAACGCGTCCTAACGCGGTAAACGTCCTAAAACTAATTCTACGATCTACTATATATAAAAATAAAAAAATAAAAAAAATCACTGGCATACTTTCATATATTCTGATAACTCATTCTGTTCTGCTGTGTTCCTGACGTTATCATCATATACTTGGGTACGCATGACCCTCATAGCTCATACACGCGACCGACGTCGGCTCGGTACACGTGTCCTGAAACTGACTCAACTCGAAAAAATAACGGTCGACCCGACCGGTTCTGAATATAAAACCCTAACTCGAATCGTGGGTTTTACACTTACCGAGGAGCCACTGGGTTGCAAACCCGGTAGCATCCTGAACTGACTGATCTATTGCTGCTGATGCCTCTCTCGGCATTTTCTTACTTCATTGTCTGGTCTCGAATCCTAAGCCCTCTCCTTACCTATATATTTCTCCTAGCCTTGAGCACGAAAGCCGAGTACTCTCAGGCAATCGTCTTTAGTACCCTTTAAACCACAAGTCTGAACATGCGCTGTACTAAATAGTATCTGTAAACCTCCACGTTCTCCGAGTGTAAGGAACTCAAACACGGAGTTGTCAAGATCCCTCAGGAATGGAATAGTCTGCTGCACTAATCCAGAGCCCGCTTTGACTATCACGGCATCCGCTCATGGTGCGTGCAGTCGGTTTCTCCATCTCTCGTCTCACTAAAAACTCGATAAAATTATATATATATATATATATATATATATATGTATACCTGGGAAGGGATTCATATAATAGGCCAGAAGGCCACTTGTGGTGGATCTTGTTTTTGAAATCATCCTCGAGGGATCTAATAAAATGCCACTTAACCCAGACTACAAATAATAAAATAAACATACAATAGAAGAGAACGTAAAATAGAGACGAGTCCTAAACGGACATGGTAGAAGCTCCAAACGTGTCATCGCGCCCAGGCGGCGAGCTCCTACTCCGTACCTACTCATCAAAACTAAATACTAACGCCCGCTAACTAAATGATGCATCAACTCAACATGACCAATACACACTCACAATACAACCAACATCAATCAACAATCAAATAATCATAAGTATAAAAGTATTTCTAACTCAACTTATTCATACCAATTTTATTGTATTTTTCCTAAGTTACATCATACTCAATTAACATGTTCAGATTTACTTTACATCATCATATCACTTAACATTTATTCTCAATTAATTGCATCATGCAATCATCACTTCATTCATACTCATACATTTATCATGACAATTAATCAGTCCTAGCATGTTGTGCTAACAATCATCAATTTTAAATAATTAACTCGGAGGTAATTATACCCCACGTCATCAACAATCGGTGACGATTAGGGTTTTGCCGCGCATCTTAGAGCTCAAATTCAGCACTCGTCGGCATCCGAAGTTCGATCAGGATCGATTGGATGAGCTCCGCGGAAGATCTAGCGAATTCGATTTCCCGGCTAGAAAGCAATGGTATTGGGTACCATTGGAACCAGCTCGGCGAGCTCGACCCGTCTACAGCATCGACATGGTCGGTGGAGGTGGTGGCTCACCGGAAAAATGGCTAAAATAGAAGTGGTGGCGATGGGTGACTCGATCTGGCCGGCCTAGGCGGCGACGGCCTCCGCTCTGGTCAGAAAAGGTCGCTGGGTTGTAACACCCCGTTTCGGCTCACCCGTGAACCGACCCGGAAATGTCACCGGCGACCGAACCGTTCGTTAATCTACTAGATTCGGTTAAGCCGACCCAGATCTACTCTCGGCGTCTAAAGATGGAGATGCAAATATGAAATGCATGAATGGGAACGATTGGGTTCTAACGGAGTCCTACATGCATGCTATGATGTACAAGCAAAATAAGACAAAACAACAAATGAGAAACCAAAAGAAAATATATACTATTTTATGAAAATACGATAACACATAACAATCTACCATGACATTAAATCATTATCTCATTCGTTTTTACCCGAGCCGAGTCTGAACTCCAAGGCTCCCTACTCATTCATATTTATCAGTTCGTTTCATAACAAGTAATTCATTCAAGCAAACACATCAAAATTATCGTTTACATAACAATAACACACCATCATTATACGTTACACGCGGCAGGTACATGTGTGCGCGGTTCTGTGCTGCTCCTCCGCAGTCCCGACAGCTTTCATCGCTCGCATTCCTCACCTACATATATATAGAAAAACCGTCAGTAACGAGTGTTACCGGCCCGGAAAATAACTAATATCAATCTGGCACAGGAGAGCAAACTCTCCTGTTGAATCAAAACCATATACTTCCTCAAGAACTCTCATCAGGGCACATACGGGAGCCGTCGCCCTCGGGTCGACAGCGTCCCCCTATCTTTCTCATTCTCATACCTTGGCCATTTCTCTATCGCTTCTCGCATCAAATTTCATTCCTTACCGCCCTCTGCACCTTCCATATTACTCCTGGCCTTGAGCACAAAGGCCGAGCACTCTCAGGCAGTCGCCTTCAGTACCCTTTGAACCACAAGTCTAGACATGCGCTGCATTGCAGTACCCGTAAACCTCCACACTTCTCCGGGTTTGAGGAACTCAAAGGTGGAGTTGTCCGGATCCTTCGGGAACGAAGTGGGTTCTCCCCAGCTCCAGAGCCCGCTCTTCCGAGCACACGCCCTATCTGAAGACGTGGCCGCAAGTAACCCTCATTCCATCTCTCACCAAAAACGCGAAAACTATATATATATAGGCCTGGGTTGGGATTTATACAATAGGCCCGAAGGCAACTTGAGCTGGATCTGAAGTTCGAAAACAAACTCGAGGGATCTCATCCTCGAGGGTTATTAATCCGAAAAAGAACCGTTGGCTAAATGGCCCGAGTTAAGTGGGATCCGATAAAACGCCACTTAACTCGTCCTGCACATGATAAATCAAATAAACAATAGAGTAGCGTAAAACAGAGAACGAGTCCTAAACGGACCTGGTAGAAGCTCCAAACGGGTCCACGCGCCTAGGCGGCGAGCTCCTACACCGTACCTACACAATCAAGCTAAAAACTAACGTCCGCATGATGAATCACACATCCTATAGCATGCACACACAATCAACACAATCACGCATCAATCAACACACATCAACCTATATCAATTCTAGCAAGTCTACTTAGGCTAGTTTGCATTAGATCATGATCATTACCTAGTTACCCTAATTAGTTTCTTAGCCTCCATTTTTAACACCACACAATCAAACAAATTTCATATTTTATCCTTAATCAAATCTACATTTATATATATGTAATTATAATACACAATTCACCAATCCTAGCATGCAATTCTAATAATCAATACTTTCAAATAATTAAGTTAAAATAAATTATACCTCGCGTCGTCGAAAATCGGCGACGGCTAGGGTTTCCGTTTCGCGGCTCGAAACTCGAATTCGGCACCTAGCGGCGTCCGAAGTTCGATCAGATTGGACCGGGTGTGTTCGGCGGATGATCCGGCGAATTTCCCACGAATCCAATTTTCCGGCGGTTCCGACGGTTTTCCGGCGACTGTCGGCGGTTTTCCGGCGGATTCCGGCGATTTTCCGGCGATGATTCGGGACGGAGCAATCAGGGGGTCTATCGGCACCAGCTCGACGAGCTTGGTCCGATGGTGGTGTCAAACAAGGTAGCCGAGGCGGCGATGGCCGTCGACGGCGGCGTCGAAAATGGGCGGCGGTGGCGGCGTGCTCCGATCGAGGCTGCGGCCGGCCTCGACGGCGGTCGGGATGGTGGGGAAACGTCGGCGACGGCGAGGGGGTGGTCGTCGGGGTCACAGCGGCGGCGGCGCGGCCCGGACGGCGGCAGAATCCGGCTCGAAGTGGCGACGGTCGAGGCGGTTTCGTGGGGCGATTCCGGCGTCGTGGCGGCGAGACGGTGGCCGGGGTTGGTCGGGGCGGCACGGCGACGGCACGGCGGGGCGGGGCGGCGTTGCTCGGCGGCAGTGCGACCTCGGCGGCGGCGGCGGCAGCACACGGCAGTGACGGCGGCAAGGGTTTGGGGTGAGGAAGGGTCGGGAGGGAGAAGAAGTGTTCTCAATGGCAAACTCGTAATTTAGTATTGACTCGATTCCGACTCGAGTCAAAATAATAACTAGTTCGCAATAAATTCTAAAAAAATTCTAGAAAAATATGGAAAAATCACATAAAATAAAACAAACACAACAACATCCAAATGGCATGCTCTATAACTAATAACCCACCCGAATATAATCCAACGCGTCCTAATGCGTTATTCGGCCTAAAACTATTCTACGATCAAATAAAAATAACAATCAATACTGCATACCTCCATATACTTGATAACCCATTTTTCATCATCTTTTAGGCGTTATCATCGTACATTTGAGCATACATGACCCTCATCGCTCATAACTCACAGCTGGCCTCAACTCAGCTCGCGGTCCATGAAGCTGACTCGACTCGAACCGACGGTTGAACCGACTGGTTCACTCCCGTAAAACTCTGACTCGAGTCACGGGTTTTACATGGGTGGTCAAGGGTGTCGATGCAACCACCCGATCATGGCGGCGACGGTCACCGGCGGTGCGATTGGCGATAGAAGCGCGATGCAAAGGCGCGGCTTCCTCGCATCACGGCAGCTAGATGGTGGCTGGGCCTGGTCGGGGCGGCATGGTGACGCCATGGCCAGGCTAGGCAGCGCCGATCTGCGGCAGGGTGCCGTCCACGGCAACGGCGTCAGGCTGCACAAGGGCGGCGTCAGGGCAAGGGTTTGGGCGAGGAAGAAGAAAAGGTCGGGGGTGAGAAAAATAACTGGGTGGCAATATCGTAAATAATATTTGACTCGTGTCTGGCTCGAGTCAAGAATAATAACTAAGTCGTATTAAATCCTCAAAAAAATTGGAAAAATCCCATAAAATCAAACAAACACCAAAACATCATAATGATATGCTCTAGAACTATCAGCCCACCCAAACTGCTCGTAACGCGTCCTAACATAGTAAACAGCCTAAAACTAATTCTACGATCCACTATATATAAAAATTAAAAAAATAACTGGCATACTCTCATATATTCCAATAACTCATTCTGTTCTGCTGTGTTCATAACGTTATCATCATATACTTGGGTACGCATGACCCTCATAGCTTATACACGCGACTGGCGTTGGCTCAGTACATGTGTTCTGAAATTGACTTGACTCTAAAATAATAGTCGAACCGACTGGTTCTGAATATAAAACCCTGACTCGAATCGTGGGTTTTACAAGGCGAGCCAAGTCGAGCCTAAGCTTTTAACTCAGAAAGTTGGCTCAGCTTGGTTTTGCTTTAAACTCGAGCGCAAGCTCGGGTTGAGCTCTAAAATTGAAGCCCTGCTGTGTTGGGTTTGCACTGTCATTTAAGAGCCCAATAATTTTAAAACAAAATTATGATATACAGCCTAGTGGGGCTAAGTGGGCTAAGCCCAAAAAGACTCCAAGATCTGGGCTCCCCCCCCGATGGCTCTTGAGGGGAGAGAGAGCTCTCTCTCTCTCTCTCTCTCTATTTTTTAAATTAATATTAAAAAAATACTTATCCAACCCACTTTACAAATAGAGGCCACTCTTAGGAATTATTAACATTATTCTCAAACTCTCATTCTTCTCCAAACTTTCAATTATTTGAAACTCTTCAATTCTCATTATCTCAAATCTCTTAATTTTTTTTTTGACTTTTTAATTTTGGTCATCTCTCAAAGTCTTAAACTCAAAATAATATCATCTTCCAGCAAGGCTCGTCATATTATCCACGATTTGGATATGATTAGGGCTAGATAATGTTATTTCTAATGATCCTCAATATGATGTTCCCTAAGACGATGAGACCCAACCAGACAAATGTGGTAGCACTGATGCCAGAGCCCCTCTTGACCACCACGACCAAGGCCAAATCAAAGTGGAAATGATCTAACACATGGGAACATTTGATTGAGTTGTTGACAAGGTAACAAAAAAAGCAAAAGCACAAGGTAAGTTGTTTTTCATTCTTAATTATTGTTCAAGGTAGTACATTTTCTCTTACTCAACATACCAAAAAATGTGCTCCAAAAATAGGATCAAATGATCCTAAACAAATTAGGTTATCTACGACCGGAAAAAATATTAGTGTTGAGAGTTCTTCTCATTCTCCATTAGTTCCCGAAGTGATGAAATCTAAATTAATGAAAATGATTGTTTACACGAAATTATCATTTTTTTCCCAAAAAATCCCCGATTTATAGAATGGAATCAATATTTCAATTTGAGATATGTCCTTGATAAAAGACTATGATTCTTTTCGAGTGGTGATTTCAAACCTATTTCATAATTACAATGGTTTTGTTTTCATTTATGGCGGACATGTGGACGAGTAAATAATATCTTGGATATATTGGTATTTGTGCACATTTTATTGATGACATTTGGATTTTACAAAATAAACTTATTACTTTTAAAATGCTAGAACATCTACATTCTGGAGTTAACATAACTACCATATTTTTAGACATTTTACGAGGTTTGAATATTAATGATTGACTTTTTAGTATAACATTAGATAATATTTCAACTAATGATAAAAATGCTTGAAACTATTGTTAGATGTGGTAGGTTACCATTCCCTTTTATTTTTCATTTTAGATGTAGTACACATATTATTAATTTAATTCTTTGAGAAGGGCTTAAAATGTCGAATGAATATATTGGTAGGCTTAGGGATATTTTGCTTCACATTGGTGATAGTGGCCCTACGATTCAAAATTATAAAAGAAAGTTTATAAAAACCAAGGATTAAGGTAAAAAAAATGATAATGACATAAAACATTGGTGGAATAGTACTTACCTAATATTAAAATCAATTGAGCTTATGAAGAGATATTAATATCTTGGGTTGATCTTCATTATACAGACTCAAATATTACTCTAGATCAGTTTGATTTTTATATAGCTAGACTTATGATCGATTTTTTACAAAGCAAGAACTTTCGGAGACTTATTATTGTACTTCTCATTTATTTGTTTGTAATATATTTAAAATAACTTCACAATTTGCAAAACATAGAAATCATGAATTGTTAGATATATTTATTATATCAATGGAGAAAAAATTTAAACAATATTAAAAATCATTACCTTTCCTTGCTTTGTTGGCATTGGCAATATACTTTAGATTGAAACTTAAAAGTGTATTATTTAGTATGAAATATTTTTTATCTTAACATGTATATTAATGAAAATGATGATGATGCAATTAAGGAGAAAGATGTAAGAGGTAGCTTAGAAAAAATGTAGAGTCTATGACCAAATATATGGTCATTATAGAAATTTAAGTTGTTTATCTTCGTCTGGTGCTTCAAGTTCGAGTGTTCAACCTCTATTTTCAATGTGAAATCAATAAAAAAAGACCATGATCAATGGTACAAATGACTTAGAATGTTACATTTATGATCGAATATTTTTCCAACCGGAGGAGAGGAGAGGGCCAATCTTGATATGTTATAATGGTGGAAAGTTAATTCAACTACTTTACCGGTCCTCAATGTCATGACAAAGGACTTGCTAATGCCTCCTATGTCAACAATAGAGCTATAAAGAAAAACCAAAGTAGATTAGCTCTAAATGTTATTGAAGCCCCCAATGCCTAGATGATTGGTATCATTAAGAATCATGATTAGCAAAACTTTACCGGTTAGATGATATTATTGAGGGTTTTAATTACTTTTAAATTACCGGTGATGATTCTAATTAATATTATCGATGATTATCTATGTGAAATATAATAAATATAATATTTATATTTGTGTGTTAAAATTATACATGTTGTACGTAGGTTTGTAGGTACCAACCTATTTGAGGTCTAATTTTATCCAACTTGTTTTTTTAACGAAGAAAATTTATTTCTTTGAATTATTTATAGTCATAAAATAAAAATTAATGAATATTATTTATGAAAAAAATACCTAGTTAATGACATTAAAAAAATTAATAAAAATAATAAATTAATAAAAATAAAAAATCCAAAAAATATAAAAATTGTGTTCGGCTCAAGCACATCGAGCTCATGAGCCAAGCCAAGCCCGGACTCATGACCAATGAGCCGAGCTAGCCTGGCCGACTCATCTAATAACCCTAATAATTGAGAATGTTATTCACTATTGTACTAAAGGGAGAAAAACTATGGTGACTCACCGCTCCATCTACGTCGAACACCTTAATAAAGCTCCCATACAAGTTGACACATACATCCCGATTTTAACTCTAACCCCAATTCGAGTTAAAGAAAATCAAACATAAAATAAAATAAATTGGAGTTGATAAAAAAAAATAATAATAATAATAATAATAATAATAATATTATTATTATTATTATTAATAAAAAGGAGTTTGATGTATGGTGTGCCCACCCCAACAATCTCCGTTGCCCAAGTCCGGACTCTATTACAGAGATTGGGTGCGGGAATCTTCCAGAACCTCCCTTCCTCTCCCACTGCACCCCCTTTATCTTAAACCCCTCTACATAGCCGCCCACCGCCCACCGCCCACCCTAAACCCTACACATTCTTCGCCGCCGGCCATGGCTTCCGCGAGCGCCGTCTCCAGCGCCTCCAGCCTCCGCGCTCCCCGCCAGGTACCTGTCTTTGTTCTTCATCACGCGTTTGTTTTGGTAATTGTTATTTGGTGGTTGGATGTGTGATGATGAGTTATAGCCTGGTTTTTTTGAATGGTTCGGTAGCGGTTGTATTAACTTTTTTAAAAAATTCAGATGATAATATCGGTTGCCTGTTGAAATTAATATTAGCTCGTTTTGATCATTTTTCATGGTGGTGGTGATCTGTGTGCATGTTTCCTTCTAGTTTTTACGTTTTGTGTGGTGTGGCATTTTTGCGATTTTGGATGGTGAGGCGCATTGTTGTTTATCTGGCCCTGTGGGTTGGTGTTGTTGTTAAGGATGCTCTCTACAGCTTGACACGTGAAGACTGAGCTCTTGCACACGACTTAGATTTTTGAAGGACCAAATTTACAGTAAATTGCAATGATTATATCTAGATGGGTGCCACAATATTAATCAATGATTTAAGCAACAGGGACTGATTGTTATTCTCCAATGAGGGGACAACAAATTGGATTGTATTACAAATACTAATGCTCTCTAAAGGCAGTTCAACCCCTCTGCCCTCTCCCCCACTACCAATTTATGTCTCCATCTTCTCCTTCATTGTAATTATTCAAATGGGATGAAGTGATTGATTGGCGAGCTTTTTCAATTGTTGTAGAGAGCATGAACATTTGTATTATAATCCATTGTGACACAGTTCCCCAACATGGCACTCAACTGGATCTAAACACTACAATTTGTGGTAAATTTGGATTTAGAAATCGAATTTGAGTGCGAGAGGCTCATTCTCACGTCCTTGTTGTTAGGCTGCTTGCTTTAGATGAGGTAGAAAGAACTTCTGTTGCATCCTTGACAATTATTGCTTGTAGGAATTGTCATATTTTTTTAATGCAGGAATTAACTGACACCTGCTCTTTGCTGGCTGATAAATTATGTTAATTACCCAAATTTGTTGGTTATTTGTTTGTTTATCCTTGATTTGCTTGCTTGATAAGGTATGAACTAAATGACTTGTTTTTATATTCCTTTGTTCTTGTGGGAATCATTATGTAGTGTAGGTGTCTGCTCCTACATTGTTTTTCTGGATGTTTGCTTGTGTTTCCAATGCTACCAGTGCAATTTGGTTAATTTTGACATTTGGTCATTGTTTTTCGAATTTCAGGATAGTTTTAGAAGGGGAAGCCAGAATCAGAAGGCTAACTGCATGCCATGCAGTCGGAGATTTGTAGTTAAGGCGAACGCAAAGGAAATTGCGTTTGACCAACGCTCAAGGACTTCTCTGCAGGCTGGAATTGATAAACTTGCTGATGCTGTTGGCATTACATTGGGTCCTAGAGGTAACAGAACATTGTTCTAGCACACGTTTGTTTCTATTGTTTTGTTCTCAAAAAGTTGTTTCCTCTAGTTGCTGCTCACTGCCCAGTTTATTGAAGTAAGCTGTACAGTGGTGTTCTATTTTTCATAAAATCCAAATTGTTTTTGTGTCTATTTCAGGAAGGAATGTGGTCCTCGATGAATTTGGTACCCCCAAAGTGGTGAATGATGGAGTTACAATTGCCAGAGCCATTGAACTGAAAGATGCTATGGAAAATGCTGGTGCAGCATTAATTAGGGAGGTAAATACTCGAGCATTCACTTGTTATTTTGGTAATCAACACTGTTTTATGTCAATGATACCAAATGTTTGTTACCCCCTTGCATTCTGTGGACAAAAATGCTGAATAACACGAAGGCTAATGTGATTTCTCTTTTTTCAGCTTTATATATATAATGCTCTGATTCTATGTTGAAGGTTGCCAGCAAAACAAACGACTCTGCTGGTGATGGGACTACAACTGCTTCAGTACTTGCACGGGAAATCATAAAGTTGGGTCTCTTGAATGTAACATCTGGTGCCAATCCTGTATCAATCAAGAAAGGGATCGACAAAACTGTTGTAGGTTTAGTAGAGGAGCTGGAAAATAAAGCTAGACCCATCAAGGGTCATGATGATGTCAAAGGTAATCTATTTTGTTCCAACCTGCTTACAAATATTAAGTAACATTCTGTTTGCATGTAAGTTGGAAGGCAGTTTTTATCTGTTAAAAGCTGTGTGATTGTGATTATAGTTTAGTAGCTGCTGACAAGTATAAATTGCATATTTCAGCCGTTGCTTCCATTTCTTCGGGTAATGATCACGTCATAGGCACAATGATTGCTGAGGCTATTGACAAAGTTGGCCCTGATGGAGTCCTTTCCATTGAATCTTCTTCATCATTTGAGACAACTGTTGATGTGGAAGAGGGAATGGAGGTAATATTCTTGATTTTTTGATATCTTTTGATCACATCTATGAGCATTGCTTGGCACTGACATGATGTACTGTTTTCAGATTGACAGGGGCTACATTTCACCTCAGTTTGTGACAAATCCAGAGAAATTGATTGTGGAGTTTGAAAATGCCAGAGTGTTGGTGACTGATCAGAAAATTTCAGCTATAAAGGACATTATTCCTCTTTTAGAAAAAACAACACAATTAAGAGCTCCGCTGCTTATTATTGCAGAAGATATCACGGGCGAGGCTTTAGCGACACTTGTTGTGAACAAGCTGCGGGGTATATTGAATGTGGCAGCAATCAAAGCCCCCAGCTTTGGTGAGAGAAGAAAGGCAGTTCTTCAAGATATTGCTATTATGACTGGTAATATTTTGTTACAGCCATGGTTTTTTCGTTCAGTATGTTTTTGTTGCTCGTTAGGAGGTCTTATTTTTGAAACTAAATTCATTTCACAGCAGGGGATGATCATTTGCATTCTACTCATTATACTTCAATCTGATGAAATGTTTTGGTCCATCTTGATAAATATGTTACAAGGTGTCATTTATATGATTTAGATCTCCGTTTTAAGTTCCAAACTCTATGCAGTTGTCTTAAGTTTTAGACTTCTTTTTTAATTTCTTAAATCCAATTATAATCCTTTGCACAGCTATTATGCGAGAGGTTCAATGATCGATTAGCTCAACACTGTTAGCAATGGTGGAAATTCAGAGATAATATTCCAGCTGAACTCATGGCATTAACCTTGTAGCTCTTCTTTTTTAGGTCCTTGTAGCTGAACTCTGCCAATGCTTTTGCATTGCTGGTCCCAAGTTCAGATAATGGAGGGTTGGTGTCAGGAAGGGCATCCCGCCATCTAAAATTTTGTCATTTGTAATTGCATAGATTCTAGTTTAGGATTCATGCCCCCAACACACCCTTTGGGTATCAGGTGGAGGAGGAGGAGCCAAAGGCAACTTTTAGATAATAGGTTTCCAAGTAACCAAAACTTGTACAAATTGAACTCAGTCCAGAAATCTAGATTAAGCTTTATTTGTCTAGAATGGAATTTGTCTTTATGGACGTTTAGACCTTATACATCTCTTCTCCCTCCTGAGCATAGGTAGCATAATCATCTGCAACGTTTCATTTGCTTAGACAAGCTGTTTAATCTGCTTTACTGTCACTGGTATTAATTTCTTGGACAGGTGCCGAGTATCAAGCTAGTGACCTTGGCTTGTTGATTGAGAATACTTCTGTTGAGCAGCTTGGTATTGCCAGAAAGGTGACTATTTCAAAGGATTCAACAACAATAATTGCGGATGCTGCCAGCAAGGATGAAATTCAGGCGAGAATCAGTCAGATCAAGAAGGAATTGGCTGAAACTGATTCAGTATATGATTCTGAGAAGTTGGCTGAGAGGATTGCCAAGCTCTCAGGTGGTATTGCTGTAATAAAAGTAGGTGCTGCTACAGAAGCAGAACTAGAGGATAGGAAACTCCGGATCGAGGATGCTAAGAATGCCACATTTGCTGCTCTGGAAGAGGGCATTGTACCTGGTGGTGGTGCTGCTTTTGTTCATTTATCTACTTTTGTTCCGGTTATCAAGGACACAATTGAAGATGCAGATGAACGTTTGGGAGCTGATATCATACAAAAGGTATAATTGGCCATAACATTAAATGGTTTATCTATATGTTGATATGGGGATCCAAACTTCTTTTTCTGCCATCGTCCTTTATCTTCTCTTGTTAGGCACTTTCTCGAGCTAATAACTTACCATTCATTTACTCACATTTCTTGCATAGGCTCTTGTTGCCCCAGCAGCTCTTATTGCCCAAAACGCGGGTGTTGAGGGCGAGGTGGTCGTGGAGAAGGTGAAGTCCAGTGAGTGGGAGATTGGGTACAATGCCATGAACAACAAATACGAAAACCTTTTTGAAGCAGGTGTAATAGATCCAGCCAAAGTGACAAGGTGCGCTCTTCAGAATGCGGCTTCAGTGGCAGGAATGGTCCTCACAACTCAGGCTATTGTAGTGGAGAAGCCCCAGCCAAAGGCACCAGTAGGAGCTCCTCTTCAGGGCCTTACAATCTAAGAATTCGCCACAAATTTTGTAAGCGTTGTGGTTTTGGTAAAAATGGGGATTAATAATGTTAGAAGCTCGATAGTTAGCACAAATCAATATGGTGATACAATGAGTAGAACAGTCTGTTGGGTGATGATTTTGTCAGTGGTCTAAGGTAGACACCATTTGATTGAAAGAGTGATACAATGAAGTATACCTCGCAACCTGCAGCTTTTCATGTAGACAGTGCCCTCAATTGTTTTCATTATATGCTAGCTGACGAGCAACTACATTCTGACATTCTGGTCGGGACTCGGGAGTTAATGATCCCTTTTTATTGCTGGAGGCAAAGGTCTGAGATGGTTGTGGAATTGGTGGGATCAACATATTTTCACTGTATTTCTTGCTTTTGGTTCTTTTCTAATTTCTAAATGATAATTTTTTAATTTTCTTTTACGTGTTATATAGATGGTACTTATAGGATGAGCAAATTCCCAAGGCCGGCAACGAGCTGCGCTAATTCGCTCACTTGGGGTGAACTGGACGTGAGCTGACCTCAAACCGTTCATGGTTGAAAAATAAATAATGAATGTTCTTAAATCTATGACATGACAATTACAGGAATAAAAAGGCTGGTGGTTGGAGCATTTGGGGAGGCTTTGTTGCCATCGCAAGTCAAAAGCCCATTCGAAGATAATAGTTTTTGAGCTCGAAGTTAGGCATTTTTCTTGTAGGGCTGTTAAGTATATTCGAGTGAGTAAATTGAGTTCATGAATTCGATTCGAATAGATTAAAATTTATTTACACTTAATTTAAAATTTAACGAGTTTTTAATATATATTTTTAAAATTGATTCAAATATTTTTTATATTATTCGAATTTAAATATATTTCAACGGTTTAATTTTGATTAATTTAAAATTAATTTGTTTGGGAGCTAAAAATTTGTTCGTATGGAAATTCGAAACTAGCTCGAATATAACGTCGAAAGTAGCTTGATTCGTTCAATTAGTAGTCTATGCCTAAATATTCTCCCAATTAAACTAATGTTATTTTGTTATTTTCTTGTATATAAATAAATATAACTAGTTATAATTAAATTTATTAATATATATATATATATATAAATTATCTTAGTCAGGGGCATATAATATTTTTATCTTAAATTTTAATTTGGATTGGGACAGCCCAAATTTAATAAAAAACCCCACCACCATTTTTTTAGTACGTAACTAATAATAATATTTATTTATAATTTTAAATATATTTTGATTAGATAAATGATATTATGTATATTATTATATTATAATTTCGAATCGGGTAAAGTCAAACACTACCTTCCTAAAACTTGACTCGTTGGATTCGAGTTTGAATTGAGCTCGAGCTCTAAACATTTAAATATTGAGTTTTGAGTCGAGTCGAGTTGAGTCGAACGCTAATAATAACCTTAATTATAGTCTACCTTATTATTTAATAAAAATTTATATAAAAACTTGAAGTCAACCTCTCACATTGGTTTCACATAACGAGCTCAACGGTGCACCGAGATATTCAATAAAGTTTGGCCCAAATTCTGAAAATAAGGATTTGACGTTAAATTTTTTTAAAATAAGATACTTTCATGGAAATTTTATCAGGTGCAACAGAAGAGATTTGAGCTTGCACATAATTGGCTTCTTGCCCAGGTCGATTAAATCGCTCTATAAAATAATTTATTTTGAAAAGAGAGTGTTTTTAAAAAATAGATATATATCATATATTCAAAGAGGCATGAATGGGCTATATATACGGGCTTTTATAGCTTATAATGACTCTAACTTCATTATCTTTGGAGACTTTGGTTCTAGGAGAGTCTCACCAAGAAAAGAAAAGGAGCTTGAAGCTGTCTTAAAAGCGATAATGTATCAGTCGATCGAAAGTTTCGAAAAGTTATTTTTTAGTTCGATTATAAATATCTAGTTCAAGGTTTTCATGAGGACATTTAAAACATTAATGTCTCTTTTGGGATGGATGATTAGAGATATCTGCGAGTTGTATGTGTGAAATATTAGATTACTTAATCATCATTGAGAGACTCGTATATAATTCATAAAAGGTCCAAATGTGATGACATTTTGGGCATCAAATAAATTAAGATCGGCTATGGATTTTACATAACCCTCTCCTTTCTTTTCAAGGTTTAACCTGTCTCTTTAAATCCACGTAGACAACGTATAGGGAGAGAAAAAGGAAAAAAATGAAAAAAATAAATTATAATGATTTTTTATTCAGAATTAAAACATCGATCAAGGTACGTATTTCACATTATTTATTTATATTCTTCACATAAATTTTAGGCAGATTTTATGGTCAATTTCTGGTTCGATTTTAATAGAAATTGAATTAGAGAAAATTCTTAAAGTTTTAGAATTCTAACAATTAGTATTAGAGCGAAATGACTATAACTTGTTTGAGTTTAATTTTCACTGACCGGTGCATTGGAAAGATTTATCTTTTCTTCTTTATTGAAGAACACTTGAAAAAAAATGGTCTGGAAAGGGGTGGCCAAATGAAGGTGAAGACGACAAAAAGAAGAAGAAGAAATAACTAATTAATAGAACTAATAATTATATATATATATATATATATAATTGTTCATAATTATTGTCACGTTGCCATGCATTTTAAGGTTATTTAAATTCATTTTGCATTAAAATATATGCATGAAAGTTACACATGTAAAATTTTATCAGTTAAATATTTATTGTATAAATAAGTTAATTAGTCACCAAAGTAGGTTTCCTAGGAATGATTAAAATAAATATTTAATTATGTATTTTAATTGTTTATGTTTATGTGACCCTGTTAAATAATATAAAATATTTGACTTGAATAATTGAAATTATTAATTATAATATTATGAAGTCATCCAAAGGTGGATCATTACTTCTAATTCATGACATTAAAAGAGGTGTATCGACATACGTAGTTAATGCGGTTGTATATCAAAAGATAATATGTATGTTAACTAATTATGATTGATTATCCGTTCAAGTATATATTTTTTATAGCGTTAATGTTAATTAAATTTGTGTTTAGGTATCACTCATAGGTAAATTTAAATAAAATATAAGGTTCATTGATTATTTGAATCCTTTTAAATTATTCAAAGCATTAAAGTGTATAAATGTGTATTGATTTTGGTACATGAAATCAATTCCTTATGTGTCGATATTATGGAGCATGATGTATGCTTAGACTTATACTCGACTGTACATCACTTTGTTTTTATGATGCTAAGCCGATATCAAAGTAATCCTGTAATGTATCACCAGAAAGTTATAATGAAAGTTCATAAGTATTTACAAGGCACAAAGGATTTCATACTTGCCTGCCAAAGGTTGAACCATGTTAAGGTGGTAGACTATTTGGACTCGGATTATGCCATATTTATGGATTTAAGAAAATCCACTTTTGACACATGTTCCTTTTAGGAAAAGGGACAATTTCATAAAAGAGTGGAAAATCGTTTGTCACTGCTACTTCTACTATAAAAGATGAGTTTGTGAGATGCTTTGAGGCCACTGTGCAAGCATTGTGGTTGTTCACAGGTTTTGGTATTGTTGACAGTATAGCTAGACCTTTAAAATTTTATTGTAATAATTTCGCAACTATTTTTTGTCTAAGAATAATAAGTATTATAAGGGTGCTAAGCACATGAATATAAAGTATTTGTGTGTTAAAGAGTAAGTGCCAAAAGAAAGAGTGTCCATTGATTATATTGGTATAGAAATGATGATAACTAATCCATTAACTAAGAGTTTGCAGCCCAAAATATTTGTCGGTCATGTTGAATAGATGAGTATTATAGATAAGTACTTGTAGCATAATAATGCGAAATTTATACGTTTTATTATTTTGCTAGTGTTATTGTAACACTTTCAAATTCAATTAAAGTCATGTTTTAGCACACTTTATGTTATCCTCATTATTGTTACGTACATGTATTATTTTTTGTGAGATATAATAATAAAAGATTAAGGATTTTAGTATTGTTATGTCGTTGAATAACTTGTGACCGCCATGATTCAATCAATACAATTCGCTTAAGATGATTTAATTAATTTTATGCATGGAGCACCCTTAAAGTTTTATTGAATTATCAAATCTTTACATGGGTCAATTGGGAGATTGTTAAATTATTTAATAATTGTTAAAGTGACCCAATGTCTAATTAAATGGGTTGGTCGAATAAAAGGGTCCAAATATGATGTTATGAGTTTTAAATAACCCTCTCATTTATTTTCAAAAATCACCTCTTTCCATCCAAGAGACACTATACAGGAGCATAGAATGAAGAAAAGAGAAAAATAAATCACATTGATTTCTTAATTGATATCAAAGCATGGATCAATGTACGCTTTCATATTATATATTTATATTCCTCAAACAATTTCTAAGTAGATCTTAAAGTCGAACTTCTTGTACGATTTTAATAGAAATTGAATTAGAGAAGAATTCTTAAAAGTTTTAGAATTCCAACATGAAATATAACTATACTTTGGTATTGGATACCAGAGAAAATAGCAGCAACTTCTTGTAACAAGTATTCTGTTGAACCGATACATACTGTACTGAACTTGTGCCTTTTGGTCTATACAAGTTGATTGTGCTACGAAATTTATTTATTTTTCATTACACGCCAACCATATTTTTCATTACAAGTTGAGATTCGGCACTTGCAAACAACCACTTCCTTCCACTAGTTCGTTCAGTTTTGACTAGTTTAATCTCGGTTTCCACTTGCATCTCTGTTCCTTTCTGATTTGTCTATAATGGATGCGAACAGAAATGAACCTAACTTTCTGCTTTCTACGTTCTACCAATTTGATTAGTCAAAGTTTTTCTTCGTTTTTATACTTTCCTTTGTATTGGAATCATGGATGCCAAACAAATTCTTCCATTGTATATGCATGTAAACCGGAATTTGTTTAATGCAATACATAGAGAAGTTGACCTCAAATTTTTTATCTGTTGTTCTATATTCTTATTGTGTGATCTGCCGACTTCTTTGTATCTAATTGCACTAAGCCATCGAGCATTGACCAAGGCATCAACACGTATTGGATCTTGTGTAGAAGAGAGGAGCCTACTGCTCAAAGCTATCCTTGAACCTTTTCCCTTGCCAAGGCCATCGATCTCATTCAAGGCACGAAGTGTGCTGATTGCTTGTGTTTGGCCTCTGGTTTTGCCTTCGCAAGAGCAAGCTTTGGATTTGATTTGTGATGAAGCCCGACCATGGGACGTCGAAGATACATGGGATGGTGGCAGCTTTTCTGGTGTTCTTGCCGGTTCTCTTTTTCGTAACGCTTCTATCTCGAGACACTCTGTCTTACATCGTTCAATCTGCTGGCGGAAGCTTTGATCTGCAAGTGGTTCTTGGAAAAGGTACTTATAAGTCTCTTGTTACCCACTTTATTTTATTTCCTGATCTGAAGGGCAAGTAATAGATCATAGAAAGTTTGATTCACTGCATATTAATTTGTGGGTTCCCCTAGTCAATGATGATTTATTTAATTTGCTGGAGAACTGCTCAGACTTCAGATCACAACATACCACTGCGCCTAACTATAAAGAGCATGATCTTTGGACAACAAATTCTTCAAGCATTCATTTCTTACACATTATCGTTGACATTTCACAGCAGGTCATAGACAGATTGATTACAGAACGGCGACAGATAAATTGCTGGGAGGTTTACTTGCTTCTGGTTTCAATGAAAGCTCATGCTACAGCAGGCAACAATCCACCTTCTACCGCAAACCATCTCCCCACAAACCATCCCCTATCTTATTCAGAAGCTTCGTAAATACGAAGAACTCCATGCCAAATGCGGACCCAACACGGATTTGTACAAGAAAGCATTGGAGAAGCTCAAGTCTGGCATCAAAGATGGATCAGAAGAGTGCAACTATTTGATATGGGTACCCGTTAGTGGCATGGGTAATAGAATCCTAACTCTCACATCGGCCTTCCTACATGCTCTCCTTACCAAGCGGGTGTTGCTGATTGACACGGGCATGGAAATGGCTCAACTCTTCTGTGAGCCATTCCCAGATTCCTCATGGTTGCTCCCATCAGACTTCCCTTCAATACCAAATGGAAGAAATGAAAACAGTTTTGGGTTTATGCTCAGAAACAAGAGCTTAAATGGCCCTGATTATCCAAAGTTTGCCTATCTTCATTTGGCTCATGATTATAATTACTTTGACAAGCTGTTCTTCTGCGAGGAGGACCAGCTCCTGCTCAATAAGATTCCTTGGTTGAGATTGAGATCAGATGTATATTTTGCACCTCTCATGTTCCTTATTCCATCATTTGAAGAAGAGCTTAGCAAATTGTTTCCAGAGAAGGAGATGGTCTTTCACCATCTTGGTAGATACCTTTTCCACCCATCAAATGCAGTATGGAAGTTCATACTCAGATACTACAATGCCTATTTGGCTAGTGCAGATGAAAAAGTGGGCATTCAGGTCAGGGTGTTTGATAATGGACCTGGTCCTCACCAGCATGTATTACAGCAGATCTTATCTTGTTCTCGATCTCAATCACTATTTCCAGAGGTAGCAACCCAGGAAGAGAATGACAGAAAAACAAGTGTAGAATCTCCCAAAAGAAAGGCTCTTCTATTTACTTCTTTGAGCTCTTGGTACTCTGATGAGATAAGAAACATGTATTGGGAGCTACCAACTGTGGGTGGTGAAGTTGTGAGCGTGTTCCAACCCAGCCACGAAGAGCACCAAAGCACTGGACGTCCATTGCATGACATGAAGGCTTGGGCGGAGGTCTACTTGCTGAGCTTGTGTGATGTGCTAATAACCAGCTCGCAGTCGACTTTTGGGTATGTTGCTCAGGGTCTGGGAGGCATTCGGCCATGGATCTTGGCCAAGCCAGAGAACCAGACTGTTCCCAATCCACCATGCCAGAGAGCCATGTCCATGGAGCCTTGCTTTCACTCTCCTCCATCTTATGACTGCAAGGCCAAGAAGAACGCCGACTTGGGAGCTTTGGTTCCTTTCTTGAAGCACTGCGAGGATGTGCCCTCGGGAATCAAGCTCTTAGACGTCGACAGTGTATAGACATATAGCATTTTTTGTTGCTGCAAATAGAGCTATTGACCGATTTGTTTGTTCATTGAATATATATGGGCTTGAGATCTGTAATCTCTTCACCAAATTTTGTAATTCAATGCAACATTCAATTAAAAACCAAAGCAAGTGAGACCACTAATCCAAAGTGAGAGTAATTAAGGATTAGCGTCAACTAAACTCATCTAAAATCAAATATGATGAATGGAAAAGTTGTAGCAAACACATTGTGTTGTGGTTAACATTTGACAATTCCCTTGGCAATATCAATCTCAATCATGTTGTCTTCTTCACTAATCTCTGTAAACATTTCTTCCTGCAAGTTCTGCAGGGCCCCTGTTCCGCATGCACCCCCAGGGTTTAGATAGAGCCCACTTCGGAAAGCAATCTCGATAAGAGACTCTTCGTCAGAGATTGATCCATCAGATATTGTCGATGATTGATGCACATCGTATGCAGCATTCCAGTCATATTCAGAGTCGTTACAAATACAAAAGAGATCATCTATGCATTCAGTTTCTGAATGGGCGGTTTTGTTGGCAACCAACAATTCTTCCCGTCTTTTCAGAGAGAATCCTGTCTCCGCTTGAGCTAAATCTCCTTTTGAAGCTTTCTGTATCTTTAATGCGAAGTTTAAAAGTAAAGAACCAGTTGATAGAAACAGAACAATAGAAGTGAAAGCAATGGACGAGGGAACAGAACCTGGAAGAAAGGGAATGATGGAAAATGGTATGCCAAAGAACAAAAGGAGTTGTTTGAGGAGACTGAAATGAACCATTTGGAATGATTTTAGAATCACCCAAGAGATATTTACCGCAAAAAATGATGAAGGATCTTTCTGGCAAGGAGAATAAAATCAGTTTTGGCTCATGCCCGGATGTTGCTGACCAATTGAGATTTACAGGGCGATGCCAATGTTCAGATTGAAGCTACAAAGCATAAAGCAGCTAGTAGATAGAATTGTTGCTCTTTAAAACTATAGAAAGACGTGTGAGGTATCTGTAAACATTTGTACAAGAAATTACCACTGATTAGCTAATTGCTTGTTGGTCCTCTCCCAACCCAAAACTGAGTGCAGCTTTGCCAACCTACAGAACCTTGAATAAATCAAAAGCTCAAAAATGCTTATTCCCCCACATCCCCTATGTTAATAAAAGTAATTCCTATTACCTGTAACTTTGGAAACTCAGTAAAGGTTTGGGGACTGCACATAGTGTCAATATTTTCCATCTGTTATTCTATTTCTTGTGTTTGTCCACTGTAAATAGCTACAAAGACATTTATTATATGAAAAAGGCGCTATCGTGAAGCCTTTTCTTTTCCCCTAAAAAATATATAATGAACTTGAAACTAGTGAGATATCAACTGCTTTGGTCATAGCTTGTTTCTATGGTTTTTGATTTGGGATTTAAGCATTTTTTACGTTTATAGAATTCTGCTGGTACTTTCAAATGTAGTTCTTTCTGTAGTTTAACCGCCATAATCATGAAAAAGGCAACAACTTCAGCTTACTTTTTCTTTTCCAACATCAGAGAATTTTAGCTCATTTTTCTCAATTTTGTTTTAAAAAAAACTTAAGCCCACTTTTCCTAACACAGGGGAGGGACTACTATTTGATTAACTATCATTTGGGCAGCATGCCCCTTGACTTGACATTTTCCAAATTATTTGGAGTCATCTCCAATAAAAATGGCCAAGTTAATAATAAACAGACGAGAGACGCGACTACAAGAAAATTTTTATTAGCATCCCAAAACTTTTTAAGCAAATTCAGAAAAGATTACTAGGCCAAGTTCCCTTCCGACCCGGAATCCATAAAAATATCTCCAACATATTCGCTGTTTTAAATGGATTGAAATGGAAGCTGCGTAAGGTAGCAATGTGACTGATAAATGAGATGCGGTCCGTAATAAATCTGAGTACCTTAAACCTTTGTCATAAAGAGTAGGATACTTGATGCAGTTGGGTTTGTCCCACATCGGTCATAGAGGTTGTTGGTGACTTGTATATAAGCTAATGAGAAAGCCTTATTCCTTAAATTAACTTTTAGATTAAGAGAGGCCTATGATACCTATTGCAAGCTTTCTTTAGTTATTTAAAGTCCTTTTTGGGGGCCCGAAGGGTCCAAGAAGTGGTATCAGAGCCTGGTTGTGGGCCTAAAGGGCCCAACAAGTGGTATCAAAGCCAAGTTCGAGTCGGGTTTACTTACACTAATTGTTGTTATTTCCTTCATAGAGCCCAACAAGTGGTATCAGAGCCAAGTTCGAGCCGGGTTCTGGGTTTACTTACACTAATTGTTGTTATTTCCTTCATAGAGCCCAACAAGTAGTATCAGAGCCAAGTTCGAGTCGGGTTTACTTACACTGATTGTTGTTATTTCCTTCATAGAGCCCAACAAGTAGTATCAGAGCCAAGGTTCGAGCCGGGTTTACTTACACTGATTGTTGTTATTTCTTCATAGAGCCCAACAAGTGGATTGTTGTTATTTCCTTCATAGAGCCCAACAAGTGGTATCAGAGCCAAGTTCGAGTCGGGTTTACTTAGCCAAGTTCGAGTCGGGTTTACTTACACTTATTGTTGTTAATTCCTTCATAGATTCTCCCGGGTGGGTGCCGTCTGATTTAAGGGGAGTGTGTCAGGATGATGGTTTTGGGTCATGCCCGATGTGTGAAGGGTTAATTCCTTCATAGATGTGTCAGATGATGGTTTTGGGTCATGCCCGATGTGTGAAGGGTTAATTCCTTCATAGATGGTTTTGGGTCATGCCCGATGTGTGAAGGGTTAATTCCTTCATAGATTCTCCCAGGTGGGTGCCGTCTGATTTAAGAGGATGTGTGAAGGGTTAATTCCTCATAGATTCTCCCAGGTGGGTGCTCGGTCTGATTTAAGAGGAGTGTGTCAGATGATGGTTTTGGGTCATGCCCGATGTGTGAAGGAGATGATGGTTTTGGGTCATGCCCGATGTGTGAAGGGAGTTGTTGGATTTGTCTCCATTTTGGGTCATGCCCGATGTGTGAAGGAGATGATGGTTTTGGGTCATACCCGATGTGTGAAGGGAGTTGTTGGATTTGTCCACATCGGTCGTAAATATATAAGGCTAATGGGAAACTTTATTCTTTAAGTTAACTTTTGAATTAAGAGAGGCCCATGACACCTATTGCGAGTTTCCTTTGATTGTTTAAAGTCCATTTTAGGGCCTGAAGGGTCCTACAATGGTTTGGGAGCTTGGGCGAAATGGGGCCTAAAGGACCCGACAGATGCTGCACCATCTTCTTTCAAAGAAAAGATGCAAGACCCAACTTGCTTTGGATAGAAAAGCATTAAAAAGCAGGGAAAAAAGGAGGTCACAACTTCATTGTAAACAGGTATTTGATTTTGACGTCCTCCCTGCTGCACCATCTTATCAAATTAGCTCACAGTTCTTTTAGTTCTCTTATAAGAGAATGTACGGTTCAGTCTCCTATCAGAGCACCTCACGCAGCCCACTCATGTATGGTTCAGTCTCTCCAGCCAGTGGCACCTCACACGTCCCACTCTTCTACAAAAATGTTCTTTCTCATCCTCCTTATGTCCACAATCCATGTTATGGTGTTGGAGCAGGCAAGTTCAACATGGGTGAAAGAGCACAGGCCACTTGCAACGAAGGGACTGCCATTTGTGAGAGTAAGAGGCCGGCCTACCGAAGTCCACCGCCGCCAAAACCAACCTTTAATCCGAGTGATGCTTGGTATTTGCTGTTGAGATCCCTCATACTTAGTCCCACATCTAATACCTACTGGGAGAAGATCTTGTTTATAGTGGAATGGACTATAGATCTTTAACTTCGGGTTAATCATTTTAAAGAAATGACTTAGGCCCATTATGTTGCACTTTGGGCCGGGTCGTTACAAGTGGATTAGAGCCAGGTTTCGTGTTAGATGTTGGGCTGGACTAGGGACATTGGCTAGGCTGCCGATCACGGGCCGAAAGGTCAGTGGGCTGGGGCTAGCAACGGGCCAAGTATAGGCATTTTGGGACAAAATTTCCTAAGGTGGGTAGATTAGTGAAATCCCTCAACTTAGTCCCACATTTAATACCTATTGGGAGAAGATCCTGTTTATAAGTAGGAATGGACTATGAGATCTTTAATTTCGGGGTACCCATTTTAAAGAAATGACTTAGCCCATTACGTTGCACTTTGGGCTGGGTCGTTACAAATGGTATCAGAGCCGACCGGTTCTGTGTTAGATGGCGGGCTGGATTAGGGACGTTGGCTAGGCTGCCGGTCACGGGCTAGAAAGGTTGTGGGCTGGGGCTAGCAACAGGCCAAGTATAGGCATTTCAGTAGGGACTCTGTTACACCTATTGGGAGAAGATCTTGTTTATAAGTGAGAATAGACTATAGATCTTTAATTTGGGTTAAACATTTTAAAGAAATGACTTAGGCCCATTACGTTGCACTTTGGGCCGGGTCGTTACAGGTGGTATCGAGCCAGGTTCCGTGTTAAATGGTGGGCTGGACTAGGGACGCTGGTAGCTGCGGTCACGGGCCGAAAGGTCGTGGCTGGGGCTAGCAACAGGCTAAGTAGAGGCATTCGGACTCGTTACAGGTGGTGTCGAGCCAGGTTCGTGTTAGATGGTGGGCTGGACTAGGGACGTTGGCTAGGCTGCCGATCACGGGCCAAAAAGGTCGTGGACTAGGGCTAGCAACAAGCCAAGTATAGGTATTTCGGGGAGGAAATTTCCTAAGGTGGGTGGATTGTGAGATCCCTCAACTTAGTCCCACAGATCCCTCAACTTAGTCCCACATCTAATACCTACTGGGAGAAGATCCTATTTATAAGTGAGAATGGACTATAAATCTTTAACTTGGGTTAACTATTTTAAAGAAATGACTTAGGCCCATTACATTGCACTTTGGGCCGGGTCGTTACAGATGGTATCAGAGCAACCCTGGTTACGTGTCAGATTACGTGTTAGATGGTGGGCTAAATTAGAGACATTGGCTAGGCTGCCGGTCACGGGCCAAAGAAGGTTATGGGTTGGGGTTAGCAATAGAGACATTGGCTAGGCTGCCGGTCACGGGCCAAAGAAGGTTATGGGTTGGGGTTAGCAATGGGCCAAGTGTAGGAATTTTAGGGGACGAAATTTCCTAAGGTGGGTGGATTGTGAGATCCCTCAACTTAATCCCACATCTAATACCTACTAGGAGAAGATCATGTTTATAAATGAGAATGGACTATAGATCTTTAACTTGGGTTAACCATTTTAAAGAAATGACTTAGGCTCATTACGTTGTACTTTGGGCCGGGTCATTTCGGGTGGTATCAAAGCAATCTAGTTCTGTGTTAGATGGTGGGCTAGACTAGGGACGTTGGCTAGGCTACCGGTCACGGGCCAGAAAGGTCATGGGCTGGGACTAGCAACGGGCTGGACTGGGGACGTTGGCTAGGTTTTCGGTCACGGGCAAGAAAGGTCATAGGCTGGGGCTAGCAACGGGCTGGACTGGGGACGTTGGCTGCCGGTCATGGGCCAGAAGGTCATAGGCTGGGGCTAGCAACGGGCTGGACTGGGGACATTGGCTGCCGGTCACGGGCCAGAAGGTCATAGGCTGGGGCTAGGGCTGGACTGGGGACGTTGGCTGCCGGTCACGGGCCAAAAGGTCATAGGTTGGGGCTAGCAACAAGCTAGATTGGGGACGTTGGCTAGGCTGCCAGTCATGGGCCAGAAAGGTCGTGGGGCTGGGGCTAGCAGCGGGCCAAGTATAGGCATTTTGGGGATGAAATTTCCTAAGGTGGGTGGATTGTGAGATCCCTCAACTTAGTCCCACATCTAATACCTACTGGGAAAAGATCCTATTTATAAGTGGGAATGGACTATAGATTTTTAATTTGGGTTAACCATTTTAAGGAAATAACTTAGGCTCATTACATTGCACTTTGGGCCGGGTCGTTATATTTATCCTTCAAGATGCATATATCGTGGATAATGTTGGTGACTAATATATAAGGTAATGGGAAAATTTTATTTTTGGATTAAAAGAAGTATGCGACACCTATTATAAGTCCTTTTTGGTCCTGGTATCAGAACCAGTTTTTGGAGGTTAGAAGTTTCCTTCATGGGTGATTTAAGAACCAGTTTTTGGAAGTTAGAAGTTTCCTTCATGGGTGATTTGAGAACCAGTTTTTGGAAGTTGGAAGTTTCCTTCATTGGTGATTTAAGGGGTTCTACCTGATGATTTAAGGAGAGTTTGTCAGGTGATAAATGTGAGTGTCGTCTTATAAAGGAGAGATTACTAGACGATGATGCTTTTGGGATTGCCCGATATTTAAAGGAGAGTTATTGGATTTATCCCATATTGGTTGTGAGATAATTTAAGGAGAATTTGTCAGGTGATGAATGTGAGTGTCGTCCTATGAATGGGAGATTGCCAAATGATGATATTTTTAGGATCGCCTAATATGTATGGGGAAATTATTGAGTTTATCTCGACGTTAGTCGTGGATGATATTAGTAACTTAGCATATACATTATTGAGAAAGCCTTATTTTTTAAACTAATTTTGGGATTAAAAGACCTATTGCAAGACTTTTTAAGGGCCTATAAGGCCCAGCAACCGGTAAAGTCTATGCGCCTTGCCATGAACATTAGCCACAAGCCTTATTCCACCGAAAGTACAAGCTGCTAATAGTACCATGCCAATGCAACATTGCCCTGCTGGCACTTTTCGCCTACCAACAAAGACAACAATTTGGCCGAACACTAAAAGCAGAGATCAACAAATACTACAACATAAATATAATGCACTGTGACCATTAGCATCTGCTTTGTTTCATTTACCAATCATGACGATAATAAAGAAGCAACCCAGATCAAATGAACTACAACACAGTTCATCCAACAACAATTCATTTCCATTCAACACAACAAATGCTTACAAGAATTAAAATGATTAAATTAAAATGATACTTGTTACTATTACGAGAAAGATTAAATTAAAATGATACTAAAAACAGTTACAAGTGACGATTATTACTGAATCATTTGGGAGCTCATCAAAACCAGGTAAGAACGAACCGGAGGTGGATCGAATCGAGTAGATATCAAAGTGGAGTTCGAACCATGCGAATAGCCTGAGATTGAGCTAGCTTACGCTCACTGTATATTATCAAAACTATGGGCATTGTTAATCAAGGATTGAGATTACACTATGACTTCACCTGAAAGGATAGTTAATAGAATTCCCTCAAGTAAATAATAAATGACTCTAATTGAAAGGTAATTCTGGCTATCTCAAATATCTAGCTTTCAGGTTATTATCTGAAAAGTTGGAATATATCGTCAAGAAATATCGTAGTATGATTGCAGAAATCGTAGTAGTGGGCCGGTGGCTCTTAATGGGCCGAATTCAAATAATGGACCTGGTTCGCCAAATGGGCCAAGCATAGAAGCCGCCAAAACCCTAGAAAGTGGCCGTCGTCGGATCGGCGCCGGCAGTTGCAAAGGTGAGAGCTTGGCCGTCTCCGGTGCACATTTCTGATCACTCTCCGGCGTGGATTGTTGCTGGTAGGCGAGTTTTTCTCTTTGTTTGCAGAGAAATTGACAGGGCAGATTATAGCGGGGATTGAAGATGAGGTACTGGTTTACGTCCTTTCGTGCTTCTGTTTTTTCTTAATTCGGTAGTGCCATTACTTGAGCTGCTGCTATATTTGAATGTGCTTTTGTTGTTGTGAATTTGTTTTGGATTGGCGCTGTGGAAGTTAATAGTGTTTTGGATTGGAATTTTGATTGAGTAGGTGAATGACGATGATATGTGTTGGTGGATTTGGATTTGTCTTCGAAGGATCTGATTATAGAAAATGTGCTCCCCGATCGGTCATTAGAACCAATTTTTGTTTCGGTTGGGAGTTGTGGGCAGTGGGAGTTTTCGGGTAAAAATTTGAGTTTGATTGATTTGGAAAATGATGATGATTGGTGTTTATAGCGTGGAATCTGATCTGCCTTGAATGGATTCTGACTGAACAAATTTGTGCCTTACTCGGTCACCTGTTGAAGAAATCCCACGGTATCATGGGTATATTATTGAGATCGTCTTTTTGATTTGGTAGAAATAGTGGTTTAATTCACTTATACTCTTGTCGGATGCTACTCGTTTGGCAGCAGCAGTGTGGATTGATTCTCACCCCTGTTGTGTCTTTCTAGGTTAATGTGTTCTATATTATTTTAAATTATTGTCCTTCGTACATTGCTATGATTTTATTTGTATTGTAGGAGCATTTGTTCACTGTATGGGTGCTCATTTTTTTATCAGTGAAATGGGTTTAAGTTAGTTTCTAGATGCTTGGATTTATTGAATATTGCACTCCAGCGAAGATTTTGTTTGCTAAGGAATTTAGTTCCTTTTTCAGTAAGCTACAGAGTGATGCATTAAGGGAAGCCATTAGTGTCATCGTTAGTGACGCCAAGGAAAAAAACCGCAAGTTTACTGAAACAATTGAGCTTCAGATTGGGCTAAAAAATTATGACCCACAGAAGGACAAGCGTTTTAGTGGATCTGTTAAGCTTCCTCACATCCCACGACCAAAAATGAAGGTCTGCATGCTAGGAGATGCACAACATGTTGAGGAGGTGAAATGATGCTTATTGCTGTACTGATTTGGCTATGTTCTTCTTGAATGGGGATTTATCATCTTACTTTTCTCAACTTTATGGGGCCTGCAGGCAGAGAAGATTGGATTGGATTATATGGATGTCGAGGGTCTGAAGAAGATGAACAAAAATAAAAAACTTGTAAAAAAATTGGCAAAAAGTACCATGCATTTCTTGCTTCTGAGGCAATCATCAAGCAGATTCCCAGACTTTTGGGTCCTGGTCTTAACAAGGCTGGCAAATTCCCTACCTTAGTGACTCATCAGGAATCTTTGGAGGCTAAGGTAAATGAGACTAAAGCAACCGTTAAGTTCCAATTGAAAAAGGTTCTGTGCATGGGAGTTGCCGTTGGAAATTGTGGCATGGAGGAGAAGCAGGTGTTCCAGAACGTGCAACTGAGTGTCAATTTTTTGGTCTCACTGTTGAAAAAGAACTGGCAAAATGTAAGTTATATGTATGTAAATATGATTGCTGTCATTTGTATGGCTTATTTTTGTGGCGGTTTGATTGTATTTTCCAGTTGGTGATTTATTTAATTTTTTATTGTGATTTGATTGCAGGTGCGCTGCCTGTATCTGAAGAGCACAATGGGGAAACCACAGCGTGTCTTTTGAGCTATAGGTGACAGTTTTCCGACAGGAAATGTCGTTTTTAGTTGCATTGTGACTATCTAGATTTTTGATCAAATATGCTTGTCTTCTCAAGAACGTGAGTTAGTAGTGCTCATGCCTTAATGAATTAGCTGTGGGAACTTTTGCCTAATTTTATGGCCTGTTGGTTGGACAGGTTGATCCGAAAATATTGTTTGATAATTTTCTCTACAGGGTCGAGTTCCTCTACTGTAGAAATACCCCGCATGCATTCTGAATATGTTTTTTAACAGCTTGAGAATGATACATCTATCATGTTGTGCTGTAAAAACTGCGATTTCTGGGCGCCAGAAAAGTGATGAATAAGCTTTTTTTACGCTCACATGGTGACATCTGCATCGTTCTCACCACCGTGATGAAGTCAATGCGATAGATATGGGTTCTCTCTTGTTGCTTATATTGAGGTTGGAGAGGAGATAAATAGAGTTATGGATCTTACGGAGGAATAAGGATGAAACCCCCGACAAAATTATAACCTTGATTATGTTCCAGGCAAGTGCTATGATCTGAACAAGTTACAAGTACGTGATGCAAAAGATAGTTCCCTTTTGAAAGGATGCAGAAATTAGTGTTGAGGGAGGCAACACAAAGTTAGTCTTTTCCGGCGAGACGAAGCCGGAGCTGGTTGGTAGGTGTCGTTCAAGGATAGTGGAGATTTTAAAAAAGAAAACACATGGAGTAACTATATTTTATATCAAGATTGACATTTTAAGCTGACTACCTCGTTAAGTCACCTTATCCATAAATTTCCCAGTCAAATCTTATTTCAAGAGTAAATCTCCTTAAACAAAAACGCGAGTGCAACGAAGGAGGTGGTGTTTCAAATGTTAGAACATGTAAAGGTTGTTTGCATCGCATTTGAAGTATGGTTGCAAATATCAGAATCGGAATTAGAAACGGAATCGGTTTTCGAAGGACTGGGAAATAGAATTGGTTGAAATTAGTCATATATAATAATTTGATAACTCATAATATAAATATTTAAAAATTATATATTAATATAATTTTTATATTATTTTATATATTATATTTTATAATATTTTTATATTTTTTAAATTTTTTAAAATTATTTTTAATTAATTATTATTTTTTACTTGAGTCATAATTGAATCTACTTTTAATTACGAGAATGTCACCCCCCTCTTCAACCCCATTGTCCCCGCCCTGCCTCCCCCGTCGGCCCCGCCACGCCCGGACTCCCCTTGCCGTCCCATGCCCGAACTCCCCCACTGGCCCTGCCCCTCTCGCGCATCTGCCCCGCCTCGCCACCTTAATCCCATTGACCTCGATCCATCCCCCCGCCGGCCCCACCTCTTTCCACCGGCCCGGCCCGGCCCTCCCCCCCCCCCGTTGGCCTTGCCTCCCCCTCTAGCCTCGCCCTGCCCTACCGGAGAGAAGGGGTGGCAACGACGACGCAAAGGGAAAACAAAGGGTATTTTTGTTATTATAAACTTTAAATTTTTATTTTGCCCGTACAAAAATAATTTATATAATATAAAATTAAAAATATTTTAATAATTTACCCAAACCGATTCCACCTAAATTTAAAATAAATTCCGCCCAATCCGATTTAAATCGGCCGATTCCACTCAGAATCGACCAATTTTTTCGACAGTGATCTGAAGCACCTTTAAGACGGTGAATCCCATGAATAACAGGTTTTTATTTCATCTCACTTAATTCCCAGGAAAAACTGAGAAAAGAATTGTGCGGCATGTGTGGCTGCTAAAACGAAGTAAGGGGGCATTGTTTGTAAAACAAGTAAAAAAAGGACGAAATGACATAGCTTATATTAGAAGCTTTTGTATTGTTGCGTTGATTTGTTACCCAACCCTCCAATACGTTTTTTTCATTCATAGTCTTTCTATTCTTTCGCTCTGGAAAACAAGAACCTTTCTATATTTCATATTTGCATCCGATTATTACCAGTAAAGGGTGGTTCGTGAATCTTTCAATCTCAATTGTACCCGTAAATCTAAGTTAATAAGTTAATAATTCATAGTACACAAAAAAACACTAATATTTTATCCATTGAGGTTTGATTGTGAAAGAGGCTTGATTGCGAAGCCTGTGAATCAGAAGATTACTTCCCTCGTTCATATAAATTTGATTCAAAGGTTTGTGAGCCTAAAAAACAATAAAGGATAAAAGAAATTTATACTAAATTTATAATTTAAATTCACTAATGAATATAATTTCATTCACTGCACGCTGTTAAACTAGTTTACCAATGTAAATTAGATTCTTAGTTCCTTGTTATTTCAAAGGATCATTAGGCATTAAAGTGAGGATAAAAATGAATGATTTGACAAAACCCATTTTATGTAATGAACATCTCTTGACATCATCATTTCCTGCCAATCCAAATCCTTAAAAAGCAAAGACCATCCCTTCCAATTTGACGAAGCAAAAGCAAACAATGCAACAATTATTCCAACAATGGCATCAACCCAAAACCTATAATCTTTGATTCGAGATTTTACTTACTTACCTCCACCATAAGAGGAGGGAATCCCCACTCAGCCTGCAAACCCTCCATTCCGAAAACACCTCCGCCCCCATCCCTTTGTAGAACTCGATCGCGTTCGCATTCCAGTCCAGCACCACCCACTCCACCCGCCCGAACCCCATCCTCACCGCCTGCTCCGCCACCGCCGACAGCAGCATCCTCCCCAGCCCCCTCCTCCGGTACACCTCCCTCACGAACAGGTCCTCCACGTAGAACCCCGGCTTCGCCAAGAAGGTCGAGTAGTTGGGGAAGAAGAGGACGAACCCGGCCACGACACCGCCGTCGCCGCGGGACGATTTGAAGGCGCCGGCGTCGGCGTCGGACGGGGGCGGGGAGGGAGGGTGCGGAGGATGGCGGGAAGGTGGGGGAGGGGAAGGGGGTGGGGGATAGCTCGAGGATGAAGACGGTGAAGGAGTAGAAGGGTGGGGGTGGCGGGGAGGGGAAGAGGGTGGCGGAGAGGGAGGAGGTGGTGGCGGAGTGGAGGTGTGTCAGCCGCTCGAACACGGCCATTTGGTGGATCATGAGGTGGATATGGGGGACGTCGTCGGCGTCGGCCAGGCGGATCCGGATGTACGACTGGTTTCCAGCTGGGGCTGCGGCGGCGGCGGCGGCGGCTTCGGCCATGGTACCTAAGTTGGATTGGAGGGGAAAGGAAATTATGAACTCTTATATAACAAAATAGAAAACCTATAAATTAAGGTATTACTTTGTTAATCTAACAAATTATTAATTAGTAGGTAAGATGTGTGTCTTTTCTTCCATATAAATTTTAATTACATAATTAAATTCTCATTTGAATAACCAGGTATACTCTGATTTATTTTAAAATAAAGATCATAATAATTGGGCAGAAGATAAATTATAATAATTTATTTTTTTATTATATTTTTTTAAGGTGAGTAAAGTAAATCTTTTTAATAAGAAATTAAAAATTAATGTTAGACGAATTCACACGGATATCGGGAAGATATTATTATTATTATTTTTATAAGAAAGTAAAAAATTTGGGTTAACTGCATTCAAACATGTAATCATTTGTTATAAGAAATATTTTTATTATTTTTTCATTTTATTGTAATCTAATTCGTTAAATTTTTTTATTTTTAATCTTAGGATAATATTGAGTTTCTTTTGTAAATAAGAATAGATTGTTTGGTCTAACAAAGAGTTCTTATCAAGCACAAATACTTCCATCCACCAAATTTGACTCCATGCAATTGTTTATTTAAAGTTGAAAAAAGATCTTATTGATAAATAAGTTGTCAAAAATAAGCTCAAATTAGGATATTCAGTTAATTAAATAAAAATAAAAATAACAAATTATATCATTGTAGTTATTTTCATTTAATGAGAGCCGACCTTAAAATTTATTTCAATATTGGCTGCGCATTGCGCAACATCTCAATTAATTTTAATAAGCCAATTTACATTAAAAAAGGTACAAAATATATTATTAAACCAAATACTTCAAACTTCATCTTTAAAATCAATTAATTCAATTAAATATCATATAAAATATCGAAAAAACCCACAGTATATATCTATTCATTTGTAATTTTAGTTTTTAAAAAAATGATTAAACTACAAATCAAATTTTCATAACCTATAATGACTCAATTTTAGGAGTAAAACCGAACTCAATAAAAGCCAAACCAACTCTTCCTTTCCTAACAAAGCCAAAACACATTGATAATTCTTTATGATTTCAGTTTTGATTCTCTAAGCAGTTTGATTTTTAGTTTACATACAGATTCACCCTCTTTCTTTTTTCATTTTTTTAAAAAATAAACATGTATTTCAATTCAATGAACGCTCACGTGAAATGCAACCAACCACAACCGTGCAGAGAGCTCAACGCAATTTAATAAAGGCACTACCTTCCAAGTCTTTGCGAGTTCAACATCTTAAACTCACAAAAATGAATTTCAAAATTTTTACATTATCTGAATCAGAAAATTTTGCAATGGCTGCAAATCTCAAGATCTACCTTCAGTACAAACACTGATAAACATAAAGATGACGAAAAGCAGACATTATCCCCAATCAAAGGTAATAAACTGTCATAAACCTTGACACACAATAATTGATTATTGCACTAATAGAATGTAATGGGTATACCGGAAACACTACTGGAGCAGCAGACCCTCAATTGCCAGCCATTACTAGCCGGAGACCTCATCAATCTGTTACACATTGAACCACAGATAGGAACTGTTTTTGGAAACCGCAGTCAGCACCACACCGCTGTATTGTTCTATGTTTTGAAGCAAAGCCAAAACATTTATAAAAAACTTATGTCCTGCTCTTACAAGACAGCATGAAAGAATGGATATCGGTATTGCATGCTGCAACTGCGATTATGTTGTAGGTTGTCACCTACGATTTTGCAGAAATCAGAAAGTCCTCAGAAGTTTCTTCGAGTCTTTTCCTTGCTTCATCTGTAAATTCTTTCACATTCCTCATTTATCTTCTGCTTATCCTGTTTTTTCTTACTATCTTGACAGAACTCACAGGAGAAATTCCGGGAAGAGCACTTCCTGGATATTGATCTTGTTCATCATCACTTGTTTCATCTGATCTCCATCTTAGTCCCTCGGCCATAGGTGCATTGCCAAGAAAAGTACTCTTTGTGCTGAAGAAACTAAAATCGGTAGTATAAGGGCTTGAATACAATCTACATAAACTAAAAAACACACAAAAAAAAAATCCTTACCTCCATGGCGAATCAGTAGACACATCCTGAATGGTTTCAGTAATCCAAGGTCGATCAGTTGGCAATCGTTTTCCTTTTCCAGACATTCTCAGGGTCCGATCAGGAGATGAGTACTTAAGAACACCAAAAATGTGCGAGCTCCTTCGCTGATTATCAGGCATGTCAGCTGGACAAGTATTCTCTGCATGGAACAATGGTTCTTTCGATTCAACCCCCACCTTTTCATTGTGGATGCTCGAGCTGTCTAATTGAAAATGGTGAGGCACTTCTAGTGAGCGTTGGTTTAGCTCCTTCAAAGGTGTAGACCGGGAACTGAGTAGATAGTTTCTCGGCATTACCCCAGCTTTATGTGAATTGAAATGTTGACTGTTTCCAACATCAAATCGTGGAAATGTGAAGTGATCAGCTGTCATAACATCTGTGGCAGAAGCAGTTTTATCTGCTGAGTTGAACAGGGCCCCATTAGAGTGAAAATGCCTTCCACTGAGAAATGAAGAGGACTGCTGGTCACTTATCTTAAAAGAAGGTTTGATCATCAAGCCAGATTTCGTAAAAGAAGTTGAAGGCTGCTGCAACGGTTTGAGGTCCTTGCCAAGTAAAATGGATGACTCGACATTGCCATATTTGGAATTTGCTTGCCATTCATTGGAGGATTCCGCAGCTGTCTGTAAAGTGCTCTCTTTGGGAAGGATACTTTCAGAATTTGGAAACAACCCAGACTTCAAATGTTGATGTTGCACCTCGGGTAGCAGTTCAAGGGACCTATCCTGATTTGAATACAAAACACAGGCAGAAGGGCTAGTTATAAATATGTTTCTGGAAATAGACAAAGAAGACAGATAAACACTAGCGTCATGCTCTATTCAGACAGAGTACCTGAGCCATTTTCTAGGCTCTATGATCAAAATAGAAACACACAGATAAGCAAAATAAGTACTTGGTAAACTTTTTAGTATAACACACAGCCTAAACTGGGAGTAGTTTATCCATCTAACTCTACTAATTACACACAAATATGTTTACTTACGAGTAATGCCCCTCTCCACTGGATCGTTGCCCTCATCCTGAATGCTATTTCATCACTCATAATATTTGAAATGAATTCAGTCTCCAATCTATGAAGTTTTTGATGAATTTCATATGCTTCTGCATAACGATACCGCTGATATTGGATAAAGAACAAGAAAAACAAAAAATTAGAAATAAGGAACAGATTGAAAACTAAAAAATTAGGAAAGGATTATTGAAATGCACTTCCTAAGTAATATCTTATAAAAAAAATGCAAGAAAGGCTGATGATGACATAGGTGTCAATATATGAAAAACAAGACCAAACTGTAAGAAACAATCAACGATCACTGTAAGAAACAATCCATGATCAGGAAAACACGGATTTCTAAACAAAATTGAGCAGTGTTCACAGGCTTAGATTTATCAAGCACAATTTTATCTAGTATCTTGGAATTTAACTCACTGTATGACTATTAAATGTACTGACTCAACTTTTTTTCAGTCAAAAGGAAACCCGTTATATGAGAACCACTCAAAATAAAAAGGCACTATGGGGGTTGCTGTGACAGAAAGCAAGTAAGAACAATTGCATAAACAACCATAGATCAATGCTCACCTGCAGATAGAACACCACAAGAAGACTACCCATTGTTGTTGAGGGGTCTTCAAGTGCACATTCATAAAAACATTTATGTAGATACTTCTCCTCATCTGAATTCCAAGGGCATTCAATGAGCCTGTCTGCTAAATTCCGTCTGAGACAGAGATGGCAAATTTCAGTCACCAAGACATTCATATGCTCCAGCCATGTTGCACAGTTGGACACTTCAAAAACGGATGCTGAATGTCCAGGGTGGGTTTTTTGTTCCTTCATTTTCATGCAGTAAGCCCTTTGATACATAAATGCTTCTGTTAGTAGACCACATTCAATTCTAACTCGAACCCCTACGACAGCATCACCAAGTGAAACTACTGGAGAACATTGGGAAGCTGAATAAGCATGTATATCATCACGTCCACAACATCGTAAAATCCTTAAAGCCAAATCTGGTTGTTGCCTTTCCAGAAGAACCTGCGCAACTTTTGGATGCATCTCTCTATTTGCAATCTCTGGAAGAAGACGACAAGCTTCCTACAAGAGAAATAGTGCTGACACGTGAGAAAGCAACCTGGCATTTGTATCTATATTGAATTTCATAAGAATCAACTACATGATAATTCTCGTAGGCTACTAATCTAAGCACTTGGGAAACATCAATATTGCAACATTTTCCCTCATCAACCAATTTGTTGAGAATAATTTCTGAAAAAAGGACAGTTTCCACCTAAACCATCATGTATTCAATCTATGAACAGTAGGTGGTAAATGAGCTATTATGATACTAACAACGAGCCTGCAACTCAATGCAGGTTCTGACATCTTGGTGCAAATTATTCAGCCAATTAAAACTTTGAGTCAGTTAAATGAAGACAAAATGTTCAAAAAGGACAATGACCGATCATTGGTTGGAGACCCTTGGTCTTGCATCCTTGGGCTACCAAGCAGGAAGGAGTATCCAGCAGTGAGTTAGCAAGAGAAAATATTACCCTACACACATTGATGTCATCAGATAGAAATGTACAAAGATATACCTTCAGAGCCTCTTCTGAATGATCGTCCAGAAGATAAAATGTAAGAGATTCCAGTAACGAGCGCCTTGATATACCAAATGTGGCAGAAAAATCATCAACCAAATGCTTCCAATGGACATCTGGAACTGTCCAATGACGATCAAATAGGTAATACAGGAACTGCACATTTATTAAGGTCAACTGAAAAAACTCTTATGCAATAAACGAACATTTAATAATAAATACTTTTAGGATACAATTGCCCGCTTTGCAACTACTAAGTCAGGACTCCCGTGCAAGAATAGTACGTCTGCTGCAACTTGGAAATTCTCAAATGGGTAGCAGCATCTTTCAGGCATTCCTATCTTGGAATCAAACTGTACAGTACACTCCCCGCCTTTCTGTTGGCATGTGAATGACAGTTCTTCCAACTTACCATCTCGGTCTGGTTCTAGATTTGCCAAGGCATCTTCAATGAATAGCGTAGAAACATCATGATCAAGCACTTCCTCAGTAAAAGTACCCTTATAGTTGGGCCACGATCTATTCAATGCAGCTGACTTCCTCTCTTCCATAATAGAGCACCATGATGCAAAATCTTGATAGTGAGATGGGATATTCTCAAGAAAACCATGTCTTATACACCAGATCATGATCTCTAAGTGCTGGAAAGAAAAAATGACAAGTTTATCACTCATATTAAAAAGAAGAATAAAACATTAATATATGTATTACAAAGAAACAAAAAAACAAAAGGAAAAGGATAATGATGATGGAGAACGATGACAGCAACCATGATGATGATTTAGAGAATCAGAAAATAACAATCGCTACAAATACTTGAAATTCAATTTCTTGGTCTGTATCTTCAATTTTTGGAAACTTATGACGTTCTTTGGCCAAGCCCCAATTAATGAACCCACAAAATCACTCAAATTATGTCCGGTTAAACCCTAGTTTTGTAGACATTCCCTCATTTCTATCCCGTAGCACCTTAATTCATTTTCCCGTTTTTCAAAAATCCCACTATTGGCCCACTCTTCCATCAGAGTAAAGATTTAAGGTCGGAACGAATTGTCCTATCGATTGCAAACAACAACAGCAATGTCAACTTTGCAGAAAGAACAGATAGTGCATTAGTTATATTGGAGTAGCCAAGGTATGGAAAGTATGTTATTATGTGTGTTTGACACATCCATGTAACCAGATACGTGGTGAGCGTAAATATACAAATTTATGCCTCCAAAGAAGCTAAGTGGGTACCATTACACCATATATGTTCATGTTACAATGTCAAATGCTGCATGCAAGTATCAGTTAGCACTTGCTACCCAGTAAAACGTACACTAGATGGGGTAAACAAGAAACGATTCAGATATGGTAAGGTGAAAAAATAGCTTCTGTCCTATAAAGATGGGATTCATTTTAGAGATCTTTGCTTAGTCACCAAAATATCTCATCCTCAATACCACCGGGATGAGGAATAAACAAACCACATGCTTTTTCCATTGCTAAAGTTTGAGCTATAAGAATTGATTTTGCTCTACGGTTATCTGACTCACAGTCATAACATAAAATATGCCAAGAAAATTCCTCCCATATGTAAGATATAAAATTTTTACACTCAAATTAACAACTTAAGAGGGTAAAGGAATATAAGAAGAGTTCCAATAATAACCTGTTTTACTCTTAAAACATTTTCGAACAGGTAGTGTATGTCGTCAAGTTGTGCATCCCATGCACCCTTAAAAGATAACTCCATGGTTTCAAGAACATTAGCTATTCCAGATAAATGTGATAAATACTTCATAAGTGAATAGGTCTTCATACTCATTTTTTCTTGTCCTTGCCAATCTACAAATATGTGTTAAGGCCTCAAATAATCTAACATAACTGTAAAAATAATTCTTTTGTACCTTAGCAAACAGAACCTCTACCTATTTGCACGAGATAGTACTTTCTGTTATGCAAACTGCATCTAACAACTACATAAAAAATGCACCAAAATCTCACAAACATACAAAAAAGAAAAAGATAAAAAAATTTACTGCCCATTCAAAGCATTAAGGATACAAATATCGCGAAGTTCTTCAACTATCTTTTCGAATGAGCAAGCACACCAGTCCTTGACGACCACTTCATCCAGAAGAAATGCAAGAATCGGATCGCTGGAAACGGCACCCTCGTCCATACAAACATCAGTAATATCTGTTTACTTGGTCAAAGAAGCTTTCGCAAAAATGAAAAAAGAAAGTATTTATGCAAGAAAATTCAGATAACAATCCAATTTTAAAGTGATAAGTAGAACATAGTCCTGCTCTAAAAATGTCAAATATATTTCACCATGACAATCAGTAAAAGCTTACATCCATTTTTCCTCTTGTTACATGAAGGAAAGAAAAGCATTATTGTTTTGAGGCCAGCAATATCAAAGAGACGTATTAAATAGGGAATCAACCAAACTAAGAACTTCTACTACTAAGATAGTAAAAAAATAAGAATGCGCTAATAATAGAATCCCTAAAATATAATGAAAAAAGACATAATACAGTAAACTGCAAATAACAATCCAACTTTGAAGTAATAATAAAGACGCATTCATGCTGTAAAATATGTCAAAAAATATGTTAACCACCATGATGTTAAGTAAAAAAAGTTTTCATTCACATTTCCTCTTGTTGCAGACAGGAAAATAAGCACTAAGGTCAGCATTATCAAAAAACCCACACTAATCAAATAACTTCCAATTCAATAAATAGTGAGAAAAATAATAAGATCATACTAATAAAATCACCATTCAAAGTGATTAGTTCGACTAACTCCTGCTCTACTAAATAAGCAACCAACCATCCAAAAACTTAAAATACAAAAAATAGCAAGAAAATAATAAGATCATACTAATAAAAGCAGCCCTAAATCATGCAATAATAATAACAGTAATAATTTTCCTGCATTGAACACATTTGACTGTTCTCTAAATACAATTGCTAACTGCCAAAACTAAAATCCAGACAAATAAAATGGATACAATGGCAAACCAAGGACACCAAATTGTTCTCTAGGGCGACATCAAAGAGCGAATAGAGCCGCTGCACATCGGCCCTCAACTGCTTCACTGAACTATCCTTATCTTGGAACCGATCATCATACTTCTTCGAGATCAACCCCGCCTCGATACACTTGTAGTAGAGACGAGTCCGGAGCCTCGGCCCGGTTTTCGGGATCGGCGTCCTGCAGATCGGGCAGGCGTCGCACCGCTGCCCGCACTCGGCACAGAGCGAGGCGTGGCCGCATGGGACCAGCACGTCCTGGACATTGCGGCCGCAGCCCCGGAGGTCCCGGGTCGCGCGGCAGTGCTCGACCTTGGCTTCGTTGGAGAGGTGGGCGAGGTCGATGGAGGCTAGCTGCTCGAGAGCTTCGTGGTAGAGGAGACTGCTGGCGGCCATGGTTCGCCTGGTCGAGGAAGGGGTGTGGAGGGAGGTGGAGTAGCGAAGGAATCCGAGCTCGCCGGTTCGGCAGGGGTGCCGGAGATCGGTGGGAGGGATTTTGGCCTGTTTTAGGGCTACGCCGCTAAAAATGAGGGAACCCGGGTAGTAATTAATAATAAAAAAAAGGAAACTTTTTTATTTTTTAAAAAATAATATTGTAATTTTTTTGAAAAGAGACTAGGTTTAGTTTATATAAGTTATATATATATATTTTGAATTATGTTAGTGGATCTTACTCAATAAAAATATTAGTATTAATGAAAAGAGCCTATAAGCTATGTGTAACTCTGAATTATAAATCTATGTTAACAAGTTAGTAAGTTAATGAGATGGATTTTTAAGGAGTGAATCATATTCACATAATTTTTATAAGATTTACAATCCAATTAAACCTCGTTAATCAGATTACACAACTTTTACCCATGTAAATCTGATTCACACCTTAACAGACTTAAAAAATAAAAGATAAAGGGAGTTCATATTAACTTAAACTCACTTAATAACTGTAATCTCATTCATAATAAATTATCAATGAAATAATATTCATGTTGTGAATCTACTTTAATAATGTAAATTAGATTCTAGCCCCCCCAATACACATATATGCTATGGGGGTCAATGAAACAGACAATCTTAAGTGTACCTGTAAATTTATATTAATAGGTCAGTGAGACAAATTTTTAAGTTTGAATGTATTTACACAATTTTTATATGATTCAAAGTTGGGCACAACAAATATTACAAATTCGTTAATCAGATAACATATCTCTCACTCACGTAAATTTAATTCACAAATTTGCGAGCCTTAAAATAAAGGATAGAAAAGATTCATACTAAATTTACAATTTAAATTCATTAATTAGTATAATTTCACTCACAACAAATTACCATATAAAATACTTTTTATGTTGTCATTCTACTTTAATAATATAAATTAGATTCACAATTTCACTACCCACTTATATATTTTTTGCGATTCTGATTTTATTTTAATATACAGTTATGTTTTTTATTTGAAGTGTAAGTGTGTTGATTATTGTGTTATATATGTATGCTTCACTTTTCCTTCTCATTAAGAGCTCAAGTTGTTTGATTCTCTCTCCTATTTGTTTGTTAGAGGAGTGGAATGCTTACTGTTTTAGTTGGTTGGTAGGGAGTGGAGAGCACGTACTTTGGTGGTAAACTACTGTCCTAATGATTCTTGTGATTCTTTTTTTTTATGGTTAAGGTGTTTGGGATGGGGATGTAATTGTATTTGAAGTGGAAGTATTTCATTTTTTATCAATGGTTGAGGTGTTTGGGGAAGACTGTTTAAAGTGAGTTGTAGAGATTGATTTTTTATGATCTTGAGAGTTCAAGTAGTTTGATATCAGGACTGGATTGCATATTGTTTTAGTTGGTTGCAAGTGAGTGAAAGTAGGTAATGTGGTTGTAATTTGCTGTTTTTTTTATTTATTCTAATCTTGATTTTTTTCTTTTTTCTTTTATTTGTTTAGGTGATTGGTATTTGGGTTGCATGAATCGCCGATTCCGAATTGGAATCGGCCGATTCAACTCGGATCGGAGGAAAACCGATTCAAAAAACCCATTGAATCGGTTTTCATCCGAATCGGTCCGTGAATCGGCCGATTCGAGTCGATTCCAACCGATTCGAGCCGATTCAAAATCGGCCCAAATTGGCCGATTCCGGGCGCAGGGGCGCGGGCACGGCGGGGTGGGGCGGCGGCGGGGAGGGACAGGGTGGGGCTGGTGGGAGGGGCACGGCGGGGCGACGAGCGGGCGCGAGGCGAGGCGCAGGGCGAGCGAGGGTGGGGCAGGGCGGGTTTGGGGGAGGGGGGCGGGGCAGCGGGCAGCGAGGCGTGGGAGGCGAGCGGCGGGCGCAAGGCGGGCGCAGCGGGCGCAGGCGAGGCGCGAGGGCGCAAGGCGAGGCGCAAGGGTGGGGCTGGGGGGGGGGGCAGAGCGCGGCGGGCGCAAGGCGAGGTGCGGCGGGCGCAAGGCGAGGTGCGGCGGGCGAGGGCGGGGCGGGTCTGGGGGAGGGGGGCGTGGCGCGGCGGGTGCAGGGACGGGCGCAGGGCGGGGCGGGTCTGGGGGAGGGGGGCGCGGCAGTGGCAGCGGCGGCGGCGGCGGCAGCGACGGGGAAGGAGGGCGGATGCGGGAGAGAAAGGGCGAGGGAAAGAAATAACACTCAGTGGCATTCTCATAATTAAAACTTGACTCGTATCCGACTCGAGTTAAAAATAATAACTAACTCTAAATAATTCAAAAAAATCTTAAAAATATTAAAAAATATCATAAAATATAATACACACAATAATATCAAAATGACATCAATATCTAATTTTTATATATTTATATTATGAGTTGTCAAATTATTATATATGACCGATTTAGACCTATTCAGACCGATTCAACTGAACCGATTCCTGTCCGATTTAGACCGATTCCGATTTCAAATCTGACTCCTTCGAAAACCGATTCCGATTTATGCAACCATGATTGGTATGTGGCTGTGATTCGATTTGGAAGGGAAGTGTTTAAATTATGGTAAATGGTTGAGATGTAAGGATTGATTTTAATTGGGAAAAACTTTTTGAAGTGTTACATATGCTTTAATTTTTCTGATTTTAAGAGCATAAGTAGTTTGATTCTAGGAATGGACTGCCGCCTGTTTTAGTTGCTTGCACTGAGTGGAAGTACGTAATTTGGTTGTTATTTACTGCTTTGATACTTCTTTTTTATTATGCTTTTTTTCTGATGGTTGACGTTATTGGGATAATGATATTCGGGGCTTTGTTGTCTTAGAATTATGCATTTAATTATAGGTTAGTATAAATGAAATTAGTTTTAGTATTAGATTATCAAAGCACATAAGGAATAGATAGGATTTGACATAAATCTTGTAAGCTTTTTCGCTGCTTAAGGCCTATAAATTGCTGTTATTGCAAAAATTTGTTGTACAATTTGAAGGTCAGGTCTACCCGATGTTTTGATTATTATTTTTCCTCTATGTGATTATGCAATTGTAGTAATTTAATCGTCAAAGAAAAACACATATGTTTGTTATTTTTAACAAAGCATACTGATGACACAGGTCTTATCATGTCATAAAATTAAACTTCTCCATATTTGAGTTTTTTTAAATATTTATTTATTTGATCTCAACTCTGTTTTGTTTGTTTTTCTTTTTTTAAAATAAAAATTCTGTTTTTGTTTTATGGTGACAGAAGACTCGGTTTTTACATTCCATATATATATGTGGCATGAAGGGATACAAGTTATCATTTGTTTTTTAATTTAGACAGTTTTTTTTTTAACATATGGTCAGACTTAAAGGCCAGTTGGATTACGTTATAACCAGGCGTTAGTGTTTCTACTTTCCCTCATTGCTGAGCATTTGTGTTAAGATAGACAAATTAAAAATTGAAATGTGAAAGAGAACTACATTTATATATTCAAATTTATAACTAGGAGCTTAACATGATTGTAAATGAGTAGATTGCCCAAGAAAAGTTATAATTTGATTTAAGAGAGGTTATTGGCATCTATTGTAAGTCTTTTCGTTGATTAAGAGATATTTATGACACCTATTGCACTAATATATTAGTCATCAACCATCAACGTCATAAATGATCGATATGAGATAAACTCAATATAAACACAACCTTCTTGATGAGCAAATAATCTTTGTTTCCTTCGAAGGGGCAGACTGTGGGTGCCCTTCTGAGATGCAGCGGTGAAGCATAGACAGTGGAAGAGGTAACCATTGTGACATCAAGACTTGTGATATCTATCCTACAATCTGGGTTCCTCCTCTCATTTATGTTTCTTATTTATATAAATTCTTCTTTCACCATTGGCATCTGGAGCATTGCCATTGTCAATCATCAACAACTCGCAAATAACAACTAACCAATTAATAACACTCATATAGTTTGATATCAACTTTTAGTCGAAAGTAAACCTCTCCTTCGAAAGCATCGGTACTAATGCTGGCGATCCCCCTCGACATGAAGAAGTCGCCGGTGCCACCGATGACCGTGATGTTCCTCGGCGCCTGCCAAGTTGATGGTGCCTTCGTAGTCCGTCGAATTAAGCACAAACGAGAACCCTAGCCATGCAGGGTACTCATCTTTCCTGTCGTACATGTAGAACCCTTGAGCCCTTCCCACCGGCGGCAAGTGGAGGTTGCTGTCGAGAGTGATGGGGTCGTCGAAAATCACCATGTTGCCGAAGTGGCTCTGGTCGGCCAAGATGGTCAGGTTGCCCCATTGCGGTGCTCCCACTATGGCCGACGTTGCGTGCTTTGCATTGGCACCGTTGTAGAGAATATCATGGAAAAACAGCACCAAATGTTTGCATGGTTTGCTGATGCTTATCTTCTTTAGGGGCTTGGCGGAGGAGGCAAGGATGAGGAGGAGTAAAATGAAAGAAATGAGATGAACTTTGCTACTACTTGCCATGACGAGGTATATGACAATTATCAGAGATAAATAGATGCGCTTAGTGCCAATTGGGTTTTTCTAGTGGAGCTAAGATCACTCCCCCATACTGGTACACGATAGTTGGTAACGTAGATTTTGTGCATGTAACTTGTGCAAGATGAATATGTATGTAATGGTAGCTACGTCTAGCTACTCCAAAACTAATATTTGAGTACCATCTTCAATTCCAAGCATTAGAATTCTATCATATGCACAGAGTACCAGATGAGGCTGGGGAAGCATAAAAGAGTGTGGCTCACGAGATATCCATGCTTGTGTTTGCCTTTGACGTAGGAAGAAGTATTCCATGCACCCCAAGGAATCATCACTAACCATTGTAATAATAATAAGTAGAATGCCGAGCTGTGTGATGTTGGATTCTAAAACCCCAATTTGTCATTATTTATATTGGCTAGTGTATGATCGCAACCATTCATTCGGTGATGTCTAGCACTAAAAAAGAACTGACGCCGGTTTGGGGATCTGATCAATTAAGGCTAGAAGACTTGGCCGAACAATTTTCAAATGACATGCGTTTTCACTGGGTTGGTAATTCTTAGAATAGTCTCTACGAAAGATGGAGAGTATGTATATTATATCTGTGAGAGTTCTAAGTCATCTAAAGTGATTAGTCATTTTGAAACAAAACCCATAACTTACTTTAATAGCAATCAACTTTGGCTGTATTTTCATGCCAAGGAGACAGTCCTAATTTTGTGTCCTAATTTCATATTAGTTGGTTCTAACGTCTACCTTGTTTATGTTCTAAAAGTTCTAGTTAGGGTTAGTACTTTTTGGTAATTAAAGAGTGGAAGGTTTCAAGGTTGCATGGTAGATATATAGATAGGAAGATGAACTTAATGACAAAATAAATAATTTTTATGTTATTGTAATTTGATATAATAATATGACATATTTACAAATGAAGGAACATGATAAATAATAAGTAAAGTATCATGAAACTGTAAATAACTCTGTCCCAACAAAAAAATGTCCACTAATGAGTGTCAATTCGTGGGCCTCAACTCAAAATGAGAATATAACGAATTGACACACACACGCATATATATATATATATATATATATATATATATATATATATATATATATATATATATATATATAGAATGAGTTTATTGTGTTGCAGCACAGGCAAGCTACCTGTGCTATAGCCATCCACCACGTAACCCCCTCCTCGTGGCGACCCCCTCCCCCCACCACCGGCGGCAACGGGGCTGCGGATCTAGCCGCCCCGCCTCTTCCCCTGCCGGCCCGCCGCCCAGCCGCCGGGCGACACCACCCCCACCCCGTCAGGGCCGCTGCCCCATTGCCGCGCCCCTCCCGAAGCTGGGGTCGGCCGCAGCGGTGGACCCTGGTAGCCCACCTCCCTGCCCCGCCCCTCCCCACCACTCCACCACTACGGCAACGGACGCCCAGCCGCGCACCCCCCCCCCCGCCGCCCGCCACCCCGCCGCGCCGCACCCCCGCGTGGCCACCCGCGACCACTTGCCGCCGCCCCCCGGACCAACCCCGTCCCCTGTCGCTGCCGCCGCCCCCCCCCCGGTCTGTCACCATAGCCGCGCACCCTTCCCGCCCCCTCCACCATCGCTGCTGCGGCGGCACCGGTGGCCCCCCTCTCATTTTTTTTGATCTTGGCCATTGGATGCTAATCCAACGACCAAGATCAAACTGCAGCACAAGCAAGCTGCCAGTGCTGCAGTATAGGAAACTTATTTCCATATATATATATATATATATATATATATATATGAGAGAGAGAGAGAGAGAGAGCACTCTTTAAGACTTGTTCACATTCTTCTATGTGATTGAATCCTAACTCTTATACTCTTTTGATTAATGACATCTCTTAAATATTCTATTTTAAAAGTTTATGCGCCAGAGTCTTCTAAAATTACATGTAAGGATTTACTGGCCTAGAATCATGATCTGACTAAAAGTACTTTTAATTATATGCAATATTACATTAAGTTTACTTTTAAACATGCTATGAACACAAAATTACATGTAATTATACAATTTTAAGCCCACACTCCTCTCAGTTTGGAGCACTGAGTCTATGTACACCTTGTAATGTTAAAATGCAATATTATTCCACTTATACAGATTTATCAACTACCATAGATGGTTGATGGCAATGGTTATAATAACCATATAAATAATCTTAAGAAATAACATAACCTAATTAAAGAGTGCAAAGTGGAATGTTGGCCTATATCTTAAAATAAGTGGCCAGCCATTATAAGAAGGCTTAATTTGCCTCAGAAGGTCTTATATTTTAGCGGCATGAGATTATTCTCTTAACATTCCGCCCACATGTGTGACCGAGGTTTGAGTGGATCCACCTTTGCACGTCTTTTAAGCTTTTTATTTTTGAACACTTACAAACATAGTTACGGGCTTTCATTCTCCGGATCTTCTGAATGTTGGGTTTATCCACATCGGTTGTAGAGGGTGTTGATGACTTGTATATAGGCTAATGAGAAAGCCTTATTTCCTAAGCTAGCTTTTGGATTAAAAGAGGCATGTGACACCTATTATAAAAACCTTTTGAGGCCGAAAGGGCCCAATAGTGGATGTCATCTGATGAGGGGTTTGGTGTTGGCCTATGCTGATTGTGGAAGTTCCTTTAAGGGTTTGGTGTTGGATTATGCCAATTGTGAAAGTTTCCTTAATGGGTTCCACCTGATGATTTAAGGAGAGTTTTGCCAGGTGGTGATATGTGGATGCCATCTGATGAAGAGGAGAGTTCATTAGGTGATGATATGTGGATGAGAGTTTCTCAGGTAATGATGGTGATGATATGCGTATGACGTCTGATGAAGAGGAGAGTTTGTGATGATATATGGATGCCGTCTGATGAAGAGGAGAGTTTATTAGGTGATGATATGTGGATGAGAGTTTGTCAGGTGATAATGATAATGATATGTGGATGTCGTCTAATGAAGAGGAGAGTTTGTAATAATATGTGGATGCCCTGATATGTGGATGCTGTCTAATGAAGAGGAGAGTTTGTCATGTGATGATGGTGATGATATATGTGAATGTCATTTGATGAAGAAGGGAGTTTGTCAGGTAATGATACCATTATCACCATCATCACTTGACGAACTCTCCTCTTCATCAGACGACATGATGGTGATGATATATGGATGATATGTGGATGCCATCTAATGAAGATCACCTGACAACATATCATCACCATTATCATCTAACAGGTGATGATATGTGGATGTCGTCTGATGAAGAAGAGAGTTTGCCAGGTGGTGATACCATCATCACCTACGAACTCTCCTCTTCATCAGAGGATATGATGGTGATGATGGTGATGATATGTGGATGTCGTCTGATGAAGATCACCTGACAACATATCATCACCTAACAAACTCTCCTCTTCATCAGACGACATGATGGTGATGATATGTAGATGTCGTATGATTAAGAGGAGAGTTTGTCAGGTGATGATATGTGGATGTCTGATGAAGGAGAGATTGTCAGGTGATAATATGTGGATGTCGTTTGCTAAAGGGGGAGATTGTCAGACATAATAGTACCTGCTTTGTTTGGTCTGGTAGATTAATTTAAAGAAAAAGAAAAGAAAAGAAATATAAAGCGCAATTTCTTACATGTGTTTGTATTGAAAAAGAAGGAAAATTATGGGTTACTTTTATGTGGATGTCGTCTAATGAAGAGGAGAGTTTGTCAAGTGATGATGGTGATGATATGTGGATGTCGTGATATGTGGATGCCGTTTGATGAAGAGGAGAGTTTGTCAGGTGATGATGGTGATGATATGTGGATGTCGTATGATGAAGAGCAGAGTTTGTCAATTGATGATATATGGATATCGTCTGATGAAGGGGAGAGTTTGTCCGGTGATGATATGTGAGGTGGTGAAGGGGAGATTGTCAGGTGATGATATGTGGTTGTCGTCTGATGAAGGGGAGATTGTCAAGTGATGATGGTGATGATATGTGGATGCCGTCTGGTAAAGAGGAGAGTTTGTCAGGTGTTGATACGTGGATGTCGTTTGATAAAAAGGAAAGTTTGTCAGGTGTTGATATGTGGATGTCGTCCGATAAAAAGGAGAGTTTGTCAGATGATGATATATAGATGTCTGATGAAAAGGAGATTGTCAGGTGAAAATATGTGGATGTTGCCTGATAAAGGGGAGATTGTCAGACATAAGAGTACCTGCTTCGTTTGGACTGGTAGATTAATTTAAAGAAAAAGAAAAGAAAAGAAATCTTAAGAGCAATTTCTTACATGTGTTTGTATTGAAATAGAAGGAAAATTATGGGTTACTTTTATTTTCTTGCTCATTTTCCTTATAAGTTTGGTGGAAAAATCACCAGTGAAGGGAATTTTTATTAGATGCCAAGTCATGGAAATCTATTTTTTACAAATCAACTAACTTTTATTTTAATCTAAACACTCAAACCATAGTTTAAAAATTAGAAATTCCGACTTGACTTGGTATGTCATAGAGTGAAATTTACTAGTAGTTGCATCCAAGCCAACTTGGAGTTATTTATAATAAGTTTTTAATTATATAAATAAATATTTGTATAAAATTAATATATATTACTCTTTTGACACTTAATATTGATAAATATCTAATTTAATTACTTAAAATTACTAATTTAATTAATTTAGAAGAAAGAAAATATATTTTTATAACTTTTATGACTTGACTTGAAGAATAAATTATAAAATTAGTTAGTATGATGTTATCTATGGAGTTTAACTTTGCAAGCTATAAAATAGAGTCGACTCAAAAAAAATTAGAGTGAATTTTTTAAAAAAATATAATTATCCTTGCAAAAATGGCCAATTTTACTCAATCAAGTAAAAAACTAGTCAAAAAATGAATCGAATTGGTATCAACAAAAATCAGTTTATGAATGGGCAGATACAAACCGATTTACGTACCGAGTTAACAAGGAATAAATCACGTAACTCGGTTTTAAGTCGACTCTTCCCTACCGTAACTCGATTGGCGAGGCGTTCCGGCGTCGCGGCGGCCACATGGTGGCCGGACCTGGTGGGGCGGCAGGCGACGCCGTGGCCGGGCTGGGCGGCGTCGATCGGCGGCCAGGCGGCGCCGGCCGTGGCGGCGGTGGCGCGCGAACAGGGGCGGCGCGGGCGAGGGTTTGGGCGCGGGGGAAGAAAAAGTCGGGGTGAAAATGGGTGGCAAACTCGTAAATAATACTTGACTCGTCTCCGGCTCGAGTCAAGTATCATAACTAACTCGTATTAAATCCTAAAAAAATTCATAAAAATCGGGAAAAATCCCGTAAAATCAAACAACACCAAAAAAATTATAATGATATGCTCTAGAACTATCAACCCACCCAAACTGCCCGAACGCGTCCTAACGCGGTAAACGGCCTAATACTAATTCTACGATCCACTATATATAAAAATAAAAAAAAATGACTGGCATACTCTCATATATCTGATAACTCATTTTGTTCTGCTGTATTCATGACGTTATCATCATATACTTGGGTACGCATGACCCTCATAGCTCATACACGCGACTGGCATCGGCTCGGTACACGTGTCCTGAAACTGACTCAACTCGAAAAAAATAACGGTCGACCCGACCGGTTCTGAATATAAAACCCTAACTCGAATCGTGGGTTTTACACCAAGTCACGGAAATCTATTTTTTACAAATCAACTAACTTTTATTTTAATCTAAACACTCAAACCATAGTTTAAAAATTAGAAATTCCGACTTGACTTGGTATGTCACAGAGTAGAATTTACTTGTAGTTGAATCCAAGCCAACTCGGAGTTATTTATAATAAATTTTTAATTATATAAATAAATATTTGTATGAAATTAATATATATTACTCTTTTGACACTTAATGTTAATAAATATATAATTTAATTACTTAAAATTATTAATTTTATTAATTTAATTAATTTAGAAGAAAAAAATTTTTTATAATTTTTATGACTTGACTTGAAGAATAAATTATAAAATTAGTGAGTATGATGTCATCTATCAAGTTTAACTTTGCAAGCTATAAAATAGAGTCGACTAAAAAAAAATTTAGAGTGAATTTAAAAAAAAATTATCGTTGCAAAAATGGCCAATTTTACTCAATCAAATAAAAAACTAGTCAAAAAATGGATCGAATTGGTATCAACAAAGATTAGTTTATGAAAGGGCAGATACAAACCGATTTACGTACCGAGTTAACAAGGAATGAATCACGTAACTCGGTTTTAAGTCGACTCTTCCCTACCGTCCCCCTCCAACCGCTCCGGATTGCGACGGCCAGACCCCTTTGACCTCTTTTCCTTGAGCCGGCGACCATGTCTTCCAATCACCCGCTGATGTCGATTACCGTCTTCTCTGGTTGAATGATTACTATCAACTTAGGTAGAGGGAGTCAAACAGAGCCCTCATCCATTGCTTCTGATGGTGCTCGAGCTCGAGTTGCATCCGACGGCGGCTCCACCTGTTTTCCCATCGGAGGACTTTGAATCAGTTTGTTTTTTTATCAGAGAGTTGCTGCTTTCTTATTATTATTATTATTATGGAAATGTTGGTTAAAGCTCTTACATCCCAGATTGTTTATTAAGAAAAGATAGATTAAATGATTGATGATCCAAAATGTTGTGTTCTTGTTTCTAGTGAATTAAGTGCACGGTAGGATAATTTTGCTTCAAAGGTTTAGTTTTTGGACGTATTTAGGGAGGAGTAAGTGATAGTTCAAATGATGGATGATGGAAATATTGGTTTTTTCTCATGTTTTACAATAATTTTGTTGCAAAAGTGGGAAAAGAGTTTTTGCTACAAAATTGCCAAAATTAAAACAAAAAGGTCAGGATGACTTGGTTGAGGTGTAAACGAGCACATTAAACTATCCATGTAGCCCAGGCTCAATGGCAATTATCGGGGGTGTACGCTCTACCACCAGCTCTGGTTTATTCAGCCACCAGGGAAACAAAGGATGGGTAAATGATGTTTGTGGAGAGCAAAAAAGTGGTTGTATAGCTTTTTTGAACTTTTTCTATGTTATTAAACTCAAATTGAAATATAATTTTTAATTTATTTTTGTTTGTTGTAATAAATATTAATTGGAAAAACGCGGGTGCCTATAGAAACCAATTAATGGAAATGAGTATATATTATTCTCTCTTTCCATATGAAATCAATATATTCGACTTATAATATACATCTTAATTAAATATTAATTTATAATTAAGTCATAAGAATGCATTATGATATCGGAATAATTTTTAATTATTAGTTAAACTGGAAGAGTAAAATGGAATTATGTGAGTCTTCTGATCAAACCAGAGTGGAGTTTGGAAAGCCATGAAATGAAGTCATGAGCTCAGGGAATTTGTGGAGTCGAAATAGATTTTTAATTAATATATAATTTTCAGAGGTGTTTGTGAAGCTTTTCTTGTACTGAGAGAGCCTGTCAATTTCCATACAAATTAGGTATAATCAGTGATCAAGAGAGCTTCAATCTCGCCAGCAAGGGTGATGCAGTACTCCGTTTCCAATTTATAATATATTGACTTGGGAAAAATCACAAATTTGTGTAAGCATTGAATGCAAATAGCTAGTTGTTGGCAAGAATTGTCAGAACAAGTTTGAAAAGTTAGGAGCTAGACTAATGGGGCGGTGGCTGGCTGTGGCCCCTATGAAGAGACATAATCCGGTGCCATTGCTGGCAGTAGAAGTGCCAGACATAGAAGGAAGAGGAAGGAACAGGCAGGTCTTTCTTCCATGTTCAGAAGCTTGTTCAGTTTTAGTTTCTGTTTTCTCATGTTCAAACTATCTCTGGGCTTCTCATAAATCCCCTCAGACAATGCTCACAAGTAATATATTTATACATAGTTCATGTTCATAAAATATTTCAACAAGTACACATATCTTGGAGGTAAATGTTCTTGTCCCTATTTCTCAAAGGCTCTAATTATTTCCATCTACCAAGTAAATGTTATTTTCCATGCACACTATTCCCTTACTTTGATAAGTAGTATGATACCTATCACATATTCACAAACAAACGCTGCCTTAGTAGGAGCTAAACATGCAAAGTGACTAAACTAGAAAAAAATTGTCTAAATAAATATTAATTATAGGCATGTCGTGATTAGGGAATTCTAAGGGAAAACTCATATTTCCCAATCTGATTAAACAATTATTTGTTGGTATTATTTTATCAACATGTACGTACTCGTCAAAGATGGCAGAAAATCATGTGGGATTGGCCAGACATAAGTAAGAACACACACACACTTATACTAATATACGGCCAATCAAATTCCTGGTGCCCATGCAGATAAATTGATATTGTACAATGAGGAAGCTATTAGCTCCATCGCGTATGTAGCACATATATATTATATGCGAAACATACACAATCAAACAAGTTATATAATATATAGTCCACATGAAAAGTCCAACATTGGACAGGATCCTATGCCTGCTATAGCAGTGTCGGTGTAATTCTGACCCATGCCTGTGAGCAATTAGCTTAGGACGCCTCATATCGGAGTCCACACATGAACATGCACGACTGGGCATTGAACTACTGACTGATCATATTTTGGACGCATGGCAAACGTAGAGCATCGGTCATCAAAATGTTCTTCAATATGCGTTCATAAGATCAGTGTTCTATATATATTGATCCTTTCCTTTTGATTGTTTACGATGCAAACCGTAACGGGGATATATTCTAGGAAATGGCATTGGTACGTTGAATATGGTGTTGCTGGATTAAATTGAAATGATAGAGGAATTGAAAGGACGTTACCAATTAGTTCCTTGCTGACGATAATTCTACGATTTGTTTTGAGAATAATTTTCTAACAAAGAGGATGGACTTGCTTGTTATTGAGGTCACTGTTCTAAGCTAGATCTTGTACAATGATACATGCTCTGTTTGGTTGAGGAACAAATTAAATTAAGCACTTTGTTGTACGTATACATATATGTTTGCTATTTGGGTGCACATATCTTGACCCACAGCATGGGATTGCATTAGTAAATGTTGGGTACGTTACTAGCAAGGTGTGCATGGCACATGACCTGGGTACAGCTCAAGTGCATAATACACATCACAATCTTTTTATCTCTGTTCATGTTGGGGACGTTCCTATCTGGGTAGCATGAGATTTAGGTGCAACTGAAACAATTAAATTGCTGGTAATTAGTAAAAACAAAAACTAGCTCAAATTTAGTTTCATCTACAATAATGTTTTCATTGATTTATTTACTTTCCATGGAAGACTTCATTTCAATAATACTCTAAATCATAATTTTAAATGTCGTATCTTACGACTATATTAGACCAGATATATCCTATACGGTCTTTAAAACTGGTGTGGTTTAAATTTTTATGTTATTTTAATTGGTATTTAATTTTTTTAATATAAGACTTTAATAAAATTTAATATTTTATTGAAAATTTTTGAATTTTAATTTGTATTTAACAAAATATTAATTATAAAATATTTTTTAATATTTAATAAAATATTTTATTTATAATTTTAAAATATAATTCAATCAAATTCGATCTAATTAAATCAGATATATTTCATAACCTAAAAAACTTAGTACGATCACTGATACTACATTTAAAACTACACCACCTTCCCCTTCTTCAAAAGAAGCTTCAAAGTTTCCTATTTCTGATGGCAGAAGAAGTCTTTGAATGTAATCAATGCTCTTTGCCTCTCTGTCTTTCACTCTTCCCCCCTATCCCTTCGTCACATCACTCACACTCAACCTAAACCCTGTCCCATTCATTCATCTCACAAGCTATACCAGCTCCCCGTTTGATCTTGTTGCTGCTCTGGTCACTACATCTACACCATCTTCTTCGTGTCATCCAAGAAAAAGCCATTGGAAGCATTAGAAATGGCTGGAGGAAGTCTGATGAACTGATTTGCACCCAACAGAATTGACGTCAAATTGGGGAGACGGGTTGCTATATCAGAGGGTAGACTTCCATTCAATTATTTTCGGTCATATACCCAAGGGAGGAAAGGTTGAATATGGTGGCCGGAATTTCGTTCGACCGTGAGCATCACCCAGGATGCATGAGCCTTATAAAGCCTAATGATTGAGATATTGTGGAAATTATAATATTTGTTGGAATCCTTTATTTCTAGTTCTCTTTCAGCACGATAAATTTGATTGGGAGATTTTGTTTGCTCAACTTGGACAATAACCCTTAGCAATTTGTTTTTCTTAACCCACAAATGCGGGGGTACAGTCGTCTCGAGTTCATCACCGAATTGACTAACCGATTATTGATCAAATAAAATAAATCAAACATATAATGATTTCTTGTCTAACTAACAATGATTGATTAAGAGAATAATAAGAATTATAAACAATGATATTAGTGATACTTTATAATTTAATACTAAATTATTATAGTAATCATTTATTTATTCAAATATTTTTAAATAAATGATTTTAATTTTAGTCCTAATTGGCACATGAAAATAAAAATTAAAAGCGATATTATTAACAAATTAAATATTATTTATTTAGAGGAAAATAACATATACAGTGGAAAAAAATGATTAGGTAATTATCATAAATATAAAATAATAATACATTTCTATCTTGAATAAATTTTTATCGTATTTGACCTGACCGAGACCATAGACAATCCAATTTTTATCTGAAAAGTCAAGAGAGAGGGACAATGTTTTTTTATTAGATTGCATTGATTAAAATAATCTAAAACATAAATACTTGATCAAAGTAGTCTAAGTTTGGTTTAAACGAGAGTTACATTAAATATAGAATAAATCCAGCACATATTTATTAAATAAAATGTATTTTAATAATATTTTGAAATTTCCTTCTACCCCCTATATAGGATTGTATTTTAATATATTCATCCAAGCTACTTGGTTATATTGGGGAAATGGTACACTTATCTTTCCAGCCCACATCTAGCATGGGGCCACATGTTGATCCCATGTTCTATGGGCCTTTCTATGCCAATTGCATCCAATAGTTTTTGTGGGCTTTTCTGTGTCTAAAATTCAGCTTAAACAATTAGGACTTCTATTATTCCAAAATATATATTTAAGTTATTAACTCTTCTACAGTGATGGAACACCTTAACAAATAAATTGAATCCGGATAAAAAGTTGTAATTATTCTAAAGAACTCATAGAATTTATATTTAATCCAATAAAGATCGTCATTTCGGTCGATTCCTCCGGTCGATAAACTGCAAATCCAGAACTCCCAGCACATCGTCGTTCTATCGTCATTTGATTGGAATCCTTTCTATCTTTGAAATTGTAATTATAGTTAGAAGCAAGTTGTGAATATTATCAGAAACAAATCAACTGATAGACTAGCTGTTTGTTGCAATTTCCAATAATAACATTCCATTATTTGAGGTCGCTTTCTCTGCTTTTCCAATCCTATTTCAATTGGTTTAATTTTGACAAATTTGATGTGATGATTAATATATTTAATTGAAAACATTTGAACACAACTGGAGAGGATTCTTGCTTCCACTTAGAAAGCATGGCTAGAGCAATCACAACATACTTGTCGTTCTTTTGCTTTGTTTTTGATACTGTTCAGAAGTGCTTCACAAACAGATTTAAAAATCAAAAAGCTGTGTGCTAATAAGAAATGAGCGCACCAAATGAATGGACAAGAGAAATACATGAAAAAAACACTTCAACATTCAAATAAGGGTGGTTTCAGACGGTGGCTCTTTTAACATAAGTGACTTTATAAAAGTTTCACAAAGTAGTTGGCTACCCAATAACTAAGGACTCCTACCCTTGTCCAAGGGAACCTAACTAATCCAACGTTTAGGTGATGAACTTGTGGTGACCAAAATGCCCATCAATGGTCAACCCTGCAATTGGTGGTTGACATGACCAGAGGATCTTCCTATAGAGCTGTTAATAATAGAAGGTTACGAGGTTTACCATGGTTCATGGCCGGGTTCTTCTACAGCCCACAAGCCTTCTGTTTGCAAGAATTTGGTGACAGAAGGGTTATACAAAGGAATTGTAGCCCATAGAACCCTGTGGAACTTAGAGGGAGAGGAGAAGTAAAATGGCAGTTGCCCATCTTCCCTAGAGAAAGCAAATGTGTTTTATTAGTAGTAGTTATGAAGTAAAATGTCATCTGAGTTCTTATTTCATTGAAGCAATTTTCAAAAAAATTGAACAATGAGGGAAAGAATCATATATATGACTGTAGTAATTTTCATATATAGAGAACAAATAGTAGGTGAAGAAATGACAACATATATACAGAATACAGTTGAAACGGTTTCCTCCCATTTTTAGAGCTCAAACCTTGCAGAGTTCATCATAGGTACCGGCCAATTTAGATGTACCGGAGTATCCGAATTTTTTGAACTTCGAAGTAGAAATCTGTTGGAAATTGGACATAAATATACACGAGAATAGATCATATGTTATTATATGTTGCTAAATCAAATTGATCTACTAAGTTTGGTGGTTATGAACAAATTGTTAGTGAATTTAATGGTAGTTACAGAATTATGTAGAGCTACATTTTCATAAATTCCAGACGGTCGAATTGGCTGTCGAACTAGTGCTATACAAGTAGGTATGGTTAACACTTGCTTGCCACTCGTGAATGAATTGAAATAAATTGTTTATGACCGAACCATTCCCTAATCTAATGGGCTTGCAAGCGACGTGATTCGCCTTCGGCATCCAAGATGGAGATGTAAACAGCGATGCATGAATGAACAGCCTGTTCTAACGGAGTCCTACATGCATAGACATGATGCAAGTAAAGCAAAGAATAAACAAAACAATAAATGAGAAATCAAAGGAAAATCATATATTACAAAAACGGATCAGAATTCCCCGTGCTTTTATTATAGTTTTCAATCTGTCCACAACAAGGGGTGTATAAATATTTTATAATATGATAACAAAACATAACAATCTTAACATGACACTCAATCATTATCTCATTCGTTTTAATTGAGGTTGAGTTCCAACTCCAAGGCTCCCCTACTACCTCATATTTATCAAAGTCTGTTTCATGACCAAGTAATTCATTCAAGCAAACACATCAAAATTATCATTTACATAATCACACCACACCATCATTATACATACGTTACACATGTACCTGCCGCGTGTAACGTATGTATAATGATGGTGTGTTATTGTTATGTAAATGATAATTTTGATGTGTTTGCTT